>JADRCH010000098.1:8784968-8858359 GCA_019843965.1 Rhynchomys soricoides | reverse complement strand
TCTCTCTCTCTCTCTCTCTCTCTCTCTCTCTCTCTCTCTCTCTCTCTGTGTGTGTGTATCTGCACTTTATCCATGATGTGCATTAAATATTGATCAATCCCAGAATTCCAGAATTCTGGGTAACATTCAGGCCAATTTGCCATCAGATCCATGCCTTACTCTTCCCTGAGGTGGATGTTGAGTCACCTCCACAGACAGTGGTGCCCATGGAGTTGGTAATCTAGAGAGGCTAGAGAGGAAGAGGCAGGGAGAGGTCGCCATGTCCATTGTCCATCCTCTCTCTCTCTCTCTCTCTCTCTCTCTCTCTCTCTCTCTCTCTCTCTCATTGGCTTGCCATGACCCATTTTCCTCAATAACCTCTGCCCTCAGGCTCCAGAAACACCCAAACCCTTGCTCTTTCATGTTGTTAGATTTCAGGATATGGTTCTTTCTTTCTTTCTTTCTTTCTTTCTTTCTTTCTTTCTTTTATGCAAAAGTACATTTTATTTTTTTTTATACTTTATTTACATTTCAAATGTTTCCCCCTTTCCAGGTCTCCCCTGGATATGGTTCTTTCTGAGGCTCACTCATTAAATTCCCCATCAATGCTGTTTTGTTTTGTTTTGTTTTCTTGCTTGGACTGGGTCACATGAAGATGGATACAGAAAGGGAGAGGATTTTTTGTGTATGTGTGTGTGTGAGATTTATGTGATTTATTTTTCATTGGATATTTTCTTTATTTACATTTCAAATGTTATCCCTTTTCCTGGTTTCCCCTCCAAAACCCCCCTATACCATATCCCCTCCCCCTGCTTCTATGAGGGGGTTGCCCTACCTACCCACCCATTCCTGCCTTCCTGTCCTCAATTCCCCTACTGGGGCATCTGTTGAGCCAGAAAGGGAGAGTTTTATTTCCATTTACGTTTGTGCCTCTCTGTGTGCCCTTCATCCCATCCTAAGCTGTAGTATCAACTACTGTGCACTCCCTACATCCCCATACCAACAACCTGGGCATCTTCTGCACATTAACACTTCCATAAATGTGTGAAGTGAACCTTGGGGGAAAAGATATTGAAAGCATTGGAAGCTTTCATGTCCATTATAAAGTTGTGATACATCAATTAGAGTGTCAATAAGCATCTTCTTTAATAACATTCAATTGTGAAGTAACGCAATTAATTCAAAATTACACAATCAATCAAGGTATGCTTACTTTTCCATCAATCAAGACATGATTGCTTAGCTGTGAGAAAGTTCAAAGGGGGTGTGTAAAGCTTCTAATGGGGCTTACATAGCATAGGATAACTCAGGAATTAGAGCATTGTTGAAATGACCAGACAAGGCTGTTTAAATATCAGGCACAAAAATTACATCTGTGCAATCTTTATTTCACTATAAAGATCTCTGAAGGCTTCTCCCTCTCCCTCCCTCCCTCTCCCTCTCCTTCCCACTCCCTTTCCCTCCCTCTCCCTCTCCCTCCTCCTCCCCTCCCCTCTCCCTCCCCTCTCTCTCCCCTGAAGCACCCACATACATGTACACATACATACATAAATTAGAGTAAGCATAAATATGTAAGGAAGATAGATTAGATAGATAGATCAAGCCAACCAATAGACAGATAGATAGACACATAGGTAGGTAGATAGGCAGATAGACAGATAGGAAGATGAATATATTAAGTAGAGATAATATTTCAGAAAGAAATTCAGTAGTCTCTTCATTTGTGGCCCTGGCAGAACAGAATGGAAACAGAGACACATGACAGGCACTTGTTTAGCAGCTAATCCTAGGGTACAAGATAGAAATTTGGAAGAGGTGATAAGGAAAAAGCAAAATGTATTCTTAATTATCTCCCCCCCCTCCAGTGTTCTTGTCTTCACTCACTCGTCAAACACTTAATAAAACATGGACTGAGTGCCTCACAGTGTCTTTACAGATGCAGGAGAATTCAAAGGCTATCTGCTTTCAAGGCTGCACTTACCTCTGAGGCTCAGCTTGTCAGTCTGAACATAGTTCCTGTATGCCACTTTCAATTAGCTGTGTATCCTGGCATAGGGCTTCCCAGCTTCTCTCTCTTCCTACTGTGGCCCTTCCAGAATCCCTACATGTACAAAAGCTTTCCGCATTTTTTATAGAATCTTCATGAAATTTTCTTTAAAAATCTAAGGAATTTGTTTTGCTGCTGCTGCTGTTGTTGTTTTACCATAAGTAACAATGACACCTCCTGTGTGGTCAAAGCTTACCGCCATCCTGCAGCAGTGAAGGCTCTCCCACTTTCACTTTCAGTGCTGTCTGTGTGCAAAGGCTCTCTTCAGCCAGAAAGAATTACCTCAAAGTGAGCAGGATGTCAATTGTCCTTAATGATGCACACAGTAATTGAGAACACAGTCTGCAGAAAAGACCGCTACAATAAGGTGTGTTCAAGCCAAGAAGGCTACCTCTGGTGTCTCCTCCTACCATCAACACCATGACTTCTATCCGGAGTTTCAGGGGAGAGCAAGCACGGGCAGTTTAGAACTAGAAAAAGCACCTTGGTATAAATTCTGACTTGGCCTCCAAGTCCCCAGTTACCTTGACTAAGGCACTTGATCTCTCTCTATCCATGTGCCTCAGGTCAAAAACAGAGCTAGCACCCAACTCCTCGATGATCATTCTGCTGCTTCTGCAGGAGACTTGCAGGTGCATGGAAACCCATTGGCCCTACAATAAGATAGACATGTTCTAAAGGCTCTAAATTGAAAAGGGAAAGATCTCAGAACTCAATGTCTTCCAGACAGGATACCACCAAGGAATTCCCTGGAAACTGAGTCTGTGAAGGTCATGCTTTCAAGGGCAGGAAACAGCTTTGGGTACATCTCATTTGTGCCAGCTCCTCTGCTTCACTTTAAAAGTTAGGTGAGCTGGATATGTGCTCTCCCTGGTCGTTTGCATCTAAGGCACGGAACTGGACCAGGATCATAGATATGTCAACTATCCTGCCCTCTCCTCCCTCCCTTGCCATTTTAGATTCCTCTTTGTGGAGACTGACAACAGTTGGGCAGCGTTGGGAGCTCAGGCAACACTTTACCACATCTTCTCTAAAGTTGTGTGAAGACTCTTTGCACTGCCTGGAATCTTCACACTCCTTCCCTGCTTTATCAGACCGAGATCCTGTCTCGGACTTATAGACAAAAAGCTTAGACCACAGATGAGGGTGTGGGGAGAGAGTAAAATAGGTATATTTCTCCATCTTCAGATGTTCTTCTCACATAAGAATAGAAAATTATCTGGCATAGTGCTACAAAAGACAAAAGCTAAAGCACCAGTAAATACTTTTCTGACATTGATCCAACTCGGCATTGATGTTTTGGAAACAGACAGCCAATAACGGTGGCTTCTCCCACCCAGAAATTTGGGAAATTTAAGACAGATGTTCAGGGAAGCCATTTTTCACCTTGGAGTCTCTTTAAAGAGGAATCCAGGTGGCTTTCAGCATGAAAGCCAAGTTGTTGACAAAGGACAAAAGTTTGGGGTCTTTTCTAGACACCAATCCATATTGCTTTAACAGGATTCAGTCACATTAAACTTGATAGTCCCTCCAAAACTGTTAATCTTCTCTCAGCTACTTCTGCTGGTTAGAATTGACTGGGCAAGTATCCCAAGAACAGCCCAAGGAGAGAAAAATGTTCTTCTGTGATACCTAAATAAACTTTGTCAAGGAAATAGAGTCCCAGTTAGGGAATTAGATCTTTAGGAAATGGTCATATCCTGGACTTCCTTGCCAATTTCTATTTTGACCTATTTTTATTCTATTTTTGTCTGTGAAATTGGGGGGAGAAAACACTTATATGATTCAGGGGATTCTAATGTAGGTATGTGCATGTGCACGTGTTGGGGGGCTAAAACATATGTATCCACATCAAAAAATCTTAGCTGCTATTATTAGTTCTACGTAAGCATTGACACAATGAGGGGTGAATGTGGCATAGAGGCTGGGGAAAGCCTGTAGGCAGCAAATAATAGAAGTTTTCTGTGAGTGATTAAAAAAATACACATGGAGGGACCCATGGTGCTGGCCACATATGTGGCAGAGGATGGCCTTGTTAGCCATCATCAGTGGGAGGAGTGGCCCTTGGGCCTGAGGGTGTTTGATGCCCCAGTGTAGGGGAATGCCAGGGTAGGAGGACAGGAGTGGGTGGGTGGGGGAGCACCCTCATCAAGGCAGGGGAGGAGGGATGGGATAGGGCATTTCTGAAGGGGAGACCTGGAAAGAGGAAAACATTTGAAATGTAAATAAAGAAAATAAATAAATAAATAAAATTCCTTTACTTGCTGTAGACATAACACAGGCGAAAAGCCTATAATGTTTACTTTCAGATACTTTATACAGAAACTTGGCTGACCTTTGTTCTAAGCTCTAATCAAACCCAACTTCTATATTCACAGTTCTCAAAATGTAAAAATCAATATAGTCAAATAATTTGCCTAAGGCCCAGAGGATACTTAGCAAACTACAAAATAAAGAATGTCCTCTACTGGGCAGTAGTGGGACCATGATGCAATATTATTATCAGCCAGGGAAAACATGATTAGAATCTCAGTGCTCATTATCAGGTCCACAGCCAGCTGGGAATTGCAAGCTTGCTTTCCCAAATGACTGCAATGCTAACATTTTTTTTTTTTGTGAGATCCTTGACAAGGACAAGGTACATACTATCTATCAGTGTCTGTAATTTCAGTATAATGACTTTTAATGAAAAATATACATAAATAAAATATAAGAAGTGAATTTTTAAGTGGCAGGAAAAATATAACCACATACTTACTTGACACGGGAGCTAATCCTAGAGAATTCCATGGGAAATACTCTGAGTTTTAACCACTTGTGGAGAGTCCAACATGACCTGCTCTGTGTGCAGTGCTTGGTTGATAGCTGACACTGTGGGATCCAGATCAGAGCATATCTTACATGTACGAATTGCAGCCCACTAACTTCTTGTATCATGCTTTATATTATGCCTCCACACTTTTTGAAAAGAAATTATTTTCTGTGTTTGGAAGCCAGGGACCTACTTGCTAGCTGAGGATAATCTTACCTTAATATCAACATATCACCAAGAAGGAAAGTCATTTTCTAGATATTAAAATGTGATTATCTTACAGAACAATAAGATAAAGTTTAAGGCTAGCCTGGGCTATATTGTGAAACAAGTCTCCAAAAGCAGCAACAAAATGAAGCATTTAAAACTCTAGATAGAAAATAATGAACCAATATTACAACTGCTATGACAAAGGTGCATAAATTTTTTTTAATTTGATTGGAAGCAGAACCTCAATGACTCAATTGAAGCAAAAGAGCAAAGCCTAGATACCATGAAGCTTCACAAAAAGCAGAGTCCATTTTTCTTTGAGGCAAACTGTAGTATATTAAACTTCGCCTGCCCTTTTACCTGAGCAGATAAAGAATACTGTCTTTAGCAATCATAACAAACCTATGGTAACTCAATAAAGAGGAGTATAGTGCATTGTAATTATCTGTGTTACTGCTACAACAACTTGAAGCTGATGAATATTTTGTCTAGAGTAAAGATTGTACTGTTAATAATTTCTGTTGACATTAGTGGTGAATATCACATAGTCATTCCTTTCTGTTTGTGTGTGTCTTCCCATTGACATTATTGCTATAATTGTTTATGTGAAGAACAATGAGTAGTTATTGACAGTGTCAGGTATAGTTCCTATCTCATAGAGCAGACCTTAAATCCAATCAAACAGTGGTAGCATGTTCCCATAACATCCATGTCACTATGGAACCAGTGGGCATAGCTTGCAGGCAAGTCATTACTGTAGGTCCCAGTATTTGTAGCTGAGTAAGACTGGTTCCCATCAGTACTTTCTATCATATACTTTCTATCATGATGCTATCCAGAAGAAAGCAAAATTTACAGTTGAGTGCCAGCTAGTTTTTTCCATGTTCAAGGTAAACAATAATATTGACGATAGTCTGTAATAGTTTGCTCTCTCATATTACATGATAAATCTATTTAAACTCTTTTGATATGTGTGTATATTTTAGAACGCTTCTACAGTGCTGAACTTCATACGGTTATTTAAAAAGTCCTTTATGTTAACTAAATTCCAAAGTCCCTCCTCGACCCTGTCTTATCTCCACACCCACCTAATTCCTTTCTTCAAATTTTCCCTTTTTCCCTTTAGAGCACCATATTCTGTTTGCCCTCTTTGAAAGAACACTTCTTCCAACCAATCCCTGACAAGCTACCTAACTGCTGTGATTATTCTAAATGAAGCACATATATATCTAAAAGCATAAAGCATAAAATAAGAGAAAACATAGTGTTTGTCTTTCTGGGTCTGGTTACCTCACTCAGAATGATTATTTCTAACTTCACCCAATTATCTGCAAATTTCATAATTGCACATTTTTTTTACCAGCTGAATCCTATTCCCCTGTGCAAATATACTAAATGCATTTTTATTATCCATTCATCAGCTGGTGGATAAAAAGGCTGTTTCCAATTTTGGCCTACTATGAACAGAACTGCAATGAACATAGATGAGCAAGTATCTTTGTAGTTAGGATTAGAGTCCTTTGAGTATAGGCTCAAAAGTCATATAGCTTTATCTTGAAATAGACTGTGAAGTGAAAACTTCTAGTTTCTTTGAAAAGCCAGTTATGGCAAATGATGGTTTGCTGGGGCACACAGGGGAAAGGATGTTTTGCTGGAGCAGACACAGGGGAAAGCATGTTTTGATATAGAAAACATGTGAGTTCAAGAAGGAAAGAACCCGTGAAGAAGGAGTATCAATATGATACCACAGACAGCGGGAGATGAGTACTGAGCATTGGTTTGGCTTGGTTTGCCTAGCTACTCTTCCCTAACTTCACACATGTGGTAATGGAAACTCACCCAACAACTGCTTGTAATGTTCCTCAGCCTTGCTTCAGGGTGGTTGATTAACCTTGTGGTTTCTTCAGGATTGAACTACAGCTGCTGGTTCATGCCTGGTATCTGCCTGCCAAAAGGACTGGTCACCAGCTGCTGAGTTGCATTTGGTGTTTACTATGGGACTGAACTGCTGTGAAAGAAGATCAAGCTCTCCCCCAAAGAACCATTGCTGACCAGGTTCACTTCCCCCATATCCTAATAACTTTTCTCTTCCACTACCTCTGGAAGTAGTGAGCTAGAGGAAGGGTTGAACCCTTACTAAAAGTAGCTTGCAAAAAACATATGCTTATAGATCTGCTTTCAGTCTTTTTGAGGAACCACCACACCGATGTCCAGAGCTCTATACAGACTTGCACTCACACCAGCAATAAATAAATGTTCCTCTTTAAATAAATTGCCAGCTTGTATTTTCATTTGCTTTATTCACCTTGGCTATTCTAACCATAGTGAGATGAAATCTCAAATCAGTTTTAATTTGTGTCTTCCTGGTGGGTAAGGATTTTTAAGCGTTTTGTAGCCATTTGTGTTTCATCTTTTGAAAACATCTATTTAATTCTAAGTGTTACTTTTAATTGGGTTATTTTTTTCCTGACGTTCATTTTCTTCACATATTCTACATACTAACATGAGGCTAGAAAGGTCATGAGCCCTAGGGGAAAACCTACTAATGTTACTTTTGCTAAGTGAGCATAACAATAAAACAATGCCTAGTGACATTGTAAAAAGCATAGATCAATGCATTGCTCAACCCTCATCAAAGAAGCTTCTTATTGCAATACATGAATATTAACATAACTGACCAACATGCAGAGAATGAGAGACTTTGTAATATTCAGCCCTAAATGGGATGCTTGCATCACACTTCTCTATGTGATAGAGGGGTGGAAGAGACAGACATAGAAGGTGAGTTCAAGAAGGAAAGAGCGTTTTCCAGACACAACAGGACAGATGAACATATGAACTCACAGAAACTGTGATAGCATGCACAAGACCTGCAGGACAAGACAAAATGATAAGGGAGGGAAATGGGTATGAAGTCCCACTTCTAGTCAACAAGCTATTTGCAAATTCTACTACTCAAAGAGGGAAAATAAGTTTTCTTCAGGGTAGTGCCACTAAATATATCAACCACACTCCAGGGTAGGCACCATGTTCAGAAGTCCTTGGCCAACAAAAGTTGGTCTCATTGGGTCTAAGTTATTTTAGTTTCATGTGGTTTGGTTTTTAAGAAAGAATATTAAATAATCAAGTATTAATAGATTGTGGAGTTAAAAGTACGAACCATGAGATGATGTCCTAGTACTTCAGTGCTGGATTTCTGTTTTATTTTCTTTTGCTAAAGTACCTTCCAAATAAACTCCTCTGACTGAGAATCATGAAAAGGTTACTGGGCATAAATGTTGTAGGAAGATAAATGTAAACCAGTGATAATAGTGTGTGTGTTCCCACTTTGGAAATCAATTTTTCAGTTTCTCAGAAAACTGGGAATAGTCCTAACTCAAGACCCAGCTATACCACTCCTGGGCATATAGCCAAAAGATGCCTCACTATACCCCAGGGACACTTGCTCAACTATGTTCATAGCAGCAGCTTTATTTATCCATAATAGATAAAAACTGGAATCAACTTAGATATCCCTCAACTGAAGAATAGATAAAGAAAACGTGTTATGTCTATATAATGTAATACTATTCAGCTATTAAAAACAAAGACATCTTGAATTTCCCAGGTGAATGGAAGGAACTTGAGAATATCATCCTGATTGAGGTAACCCAGACCCAAATTGACATGCATAGTATATACTCATTTATAAGTTGATATCAGCCACAAAATACAAGACACCCACACTACTCAATGAAGCTAAACAAGAAAGAAAGCCCAAGCAAGGGTGCTTAAATCTCTTTTAGAAATTGGAATATAGTCATAGGAGGCAGATGGGGGGAGAGAACTGGATGGGAAAAGGGGATGGGGAGGGAAATGAAACTGGGGAGTTCAGGATCCAGTCCTGGTTGGCACAGGGAGGAAGAGGCATCTCAAGGACATGCCAAAGACCTGGGATGGAGGAGGCACCCAAGAATTAATGGAGGTGACCTTAGCTGCAACTCACAGCATTGGAAATATGGAGCCTGAAGAGGCCACCCCATCTAGCCAGGCAGGAACCTCAGTGGAGAAACATGGACACCAACCCATCCACAAAACTTTTGACCCAAAATTTATCCTGTCTATAAGAAAGTCAGGGATGAGGTATGGAGCAGAGACTGAGGGAATAGCCAAGCAGTAACTGTCTCAACTAGAGACTCATCCCATGGCAATCATTAATCCCTGGCACTGTTAATGAGACTCTGTCATGCTTGCAGACAGTAGACAAGGTTGTCCTCTGAGAGCCTCCACCCAGCATCTTAGACAGATGCAAGGACCCACAGCCAAACAGTGGATGGAGCTTGCAACTAGTGGGGTTGGGGAGGTGAAGGCATCTCCAGGACATGCCAAAGACCCAGGATGGGGGAGGCATCCTTTTCTGGAAGAATAGGAGAAAGGATTGAAGGCCCTGGAGGGGGTAGGAATTCCACAGGAAGACTAACAGAGCCAACTAACCTGGACCCTTCAGCTCTCAGAGACTGAGCCACTCACTAAAAAGCCTACATGGGCTGGACCTAGGCTTCCCTGTATATATGTAGCAGATGTGCAGCTCAGATTTCATGTGGATCCTGAACAACTGGAACGAGCAATAACTCAAAAGCTGTTGCCTGTCTATGGAATATATTCTCCCAGCTGAGCTGCCTTGTCTGGCCTCAGAGGGAGAGGATGCACCTAGCCCTACAGAGATTTAATGTGCCAGAGTTGGGGGGTACACAGGGGATCCTCCATCATCTCAGAGAATAAGGGGAGATATATTGTGGGAGAGAATGAACAATATGTAAAGTGAATAAATAAAAGAAAGCAAAAAGTATGTGTGTTCCTTGCATGGATAAGTCATGTCTTCATGCAAAAGGATAGAGTCAATGATTAGAAATAAAATTCATTAATACATGGGGTTTCTAGTTAGCAATTTATAAAGATATAAATAATTTTCTTCAAGGGAATAGATCATTTGGCCACAAAGTCTAACAGAATCACCTTTGGCTAAAGGACTCTAAGTGCTGTTGGGATATTTGAAAATTATCCTAAAACTAAATTAAGGATGCCGTTGGTTTCTTTAACCTTTCCAGAATATTCAGATGATAGAAGCAGAGCCATTTTTGAGGTTTACATAGAATCTTACAGAATGTTCAAAATAATGATTCCTATAAAGTGTTTGTAACGATCAAAGAAAACACTTTTCATTTTCTTATCAGGCACAAGAGCCTTGGTTTTGGCCCATATCATCAGAAACAAATTACATCCACTGAACCTAAGAAAGCTCAGCTCCTTTTAATTTCATTTAAGCATACTTCAAGTGAAATTTTTTTCCTGTCCTACCATCATGGGTATCCAAATCTTCTATAGTAAAATTGTACTACTTAGAGATTTAAGCATATTAGGAGAAATGTAACTAATATATTGGAATAACAGTGAGAATACAGATAGAATGCTGAGATTTTTTTCCTCAGTAATAGAACATTCTGTTGACCTGTAGTCAACAGAACCTGTAGTCTGTTGATAGTTGGTCAAAAATGATGGTTTTGGAGTTGGTAGATCTCAGAACCCCAACCTAATAGTTACTTGCCTCTAAATACAAAAGTCTTGCTTGGCAAGTATACAACTAGAAGAAATTATATCTTTTGACATAAACCAAGATCTTAAACTAGAAGCAATTTAAATAGTGAGGCAAACTTACCTGGCTTTATTGATCACCTAGAACTAAGTTTATCTATACAGATTCAGATCTGGTAAGAAGCACAAATCCATCAGTCTGTGAGGCTGGTTCACAAAACAAGCCTATAGAACCTATGTGGTAGTTGGGATGGTAAGAATAAAGGAGAGGGGAGGGGAGGAGAGGAGAGGGGAGGGGAGGGGAATGGAGGGAAAGTGAAGAGAAAGAGGAGGAGAGAGAGGGGGCCAAGGGGAGAGGAGGGAGAGGGGAGACAGGGGAAGGGAGAAGAGAATGGAAGAAAGAACAGAGAAGAGAAAAAGATGAGGAGTAATTAATTGTGAGGATCTTATTCCACCACAAAAGCAACTAACCTGAGAAATGTAACCAAGACAAGACACTAGAGGAAAGATTTCAGAGCCAGGATATAGGTAGCATTGTAGATGTTTAGCAGACAAATTGGAAGAAGCCAGGCATAAAAGCTTCTAAATACCCAACACCTGATCAAAGGTTGTGATCCAAAGCGATGAGCACTGTAACCCACATGTTGACAGAACATGTCAGAAAAACTACAGAAGTGAAGACCATCCAGATCATATAAGCAGCTGTTGCTTATTCATATTGTGTTAGCAAGAGTCAATCAGCTGACACTTTCACTTGACAGAAACATGGAGGTGGACAGTGAAGCAGACATCTTTTCAGTGAAAATAGGCAAGGCTTCCTGTATGCACAGCTTGTCAGGAGGAGAAGCCTAAGACAGGCTCTCTAAGAAGGCATTGGATATCACTGGTTTGTAAAGCATATTTAATTTTCACTTATTGTTCTTGGGTTGGAAATGGAGCCAACAACATTGTCTGTCAGTGTTCAAGTCCTGAGCCAATTACCCCAGAGCCGTAGGTTGGATTCTACTTTCCTTATAGCTCCTAGGCCTGAGCGCCACCATACTTTGTCCATTTACACTTCTCAGTCTTTCAATTGTCTACTTCATTTGCTGCAAATTATTTCTGCTCTTTGCATTTTAATTTAAAAGAAAAAGACACACTCTAAATACTGACCACTAAGCAATGACGGATAGCTGTTTAAACCGTATCTTCTAATCACCTAGGAGCAGCCATGAACAATCTTTAGCAGTAGTTTCAAATAGAGAAGGGAATGACCACTAGACTTCTTGAGGTCTCAGCTAGGCTGGCTCTGGGTAATATGAAATCTAACTTGAGATAGTCCAAGTGTTTTCAGTACCACAAGTGAATGAAAAAAAATAAGGCAGAAAGAAAGAAATGGAACCTGGGTGGGGGAAATAATATTTAGCAATAGTTAATATTTTTTAACTTATTGAGTTTCCTTAGTATTATTAATAGTACTACTTTACATATTAAATTGAAACAATGTTAACTTGCTTCCCAAGATACATAACTGGTAATAAAGTTGGATGGAAGCTCATGCTGGCCGGCCTCATAAACCTCATGTTTCCAACTATCATAAATAAGGAAGATAGGTGTAAGTGCAGACAGAGCAACTTTTTGGTGGTTAAAACTATTGTATGGATGTTATCCTCCTGAAGTGCATTCTGACAGTGCATCCCTGAGTCTCCTAACCCACTTGTTTCTAAGTTCCTCATCTGAAGCAAGAAAATTCTAAGCACAAGCTGGGTGAGGCCAGTCGATATGGACACAGTTATTACAATGTGTCAAAACATCACTCAATATAGAATGAAACAGAATGGAATGGAATGAAAGAGTCGTTCCAGAAGCTCTTTCACAGAATGAAGAATATCTAGCCAGGAGAGATATTTTAATCAACTTCTGAGAGGGAAGGACAGTGTTATGTATATAGTTGCTAAATTGTTCTAGGAACAGATGTGTCATGTTAATAATAGGACTTTTGTTTCTAACCACATCTTAGTCTTCAGCTTGACTGATTTGTAAAATGCCTGGCATGGTCAAGATTCACTCTTTATCCACGTCCTCCAAACTTTTTCAGATCCACTCCATGAGATAAAACACACACTGCTAAGCTGTTCAAGAATCTGAGTCTAGCTAAGCAATGGACCTATAAGAAAACATACTATTATTCTACTAAAAGGAACATACCGATGACTCCTAATACTTTATCTATAGATCTGTACCTCATTCAACCTTCATTAGAGAAGATTCTTCTTGCAGTAGATAGGAATTAAACAGAAACCCACAACATACAAATAATGGGATACTTTGGAGCACTCCTAAGTGAGATGTCTCCATTTAACACCTCCTTTCAAGGACAGAGTTATATGAAAAAGGAAGCAGAAAGACTGTAATAGCCAGAGGTGATGAGAGACGCCATGATAATAGTCTTTCCCAGACACAACAGGACTGATTCACAACAGTCACAACAGGACTGCTGTACATATGAACTCATAGACACTGTAGCAACACATATAAGACCTGCACAGGTTCAAGCTAGCCAAAACTGAGCACTGAAAAGGGAGTAGACATAATAACAAGCTACTTGTAACTGACACTCTCTGACAAAAGGAAAATCAGTTTTCTCCAGTGTAATGTCACTGAGTTTATCAACCATCCTCTAGGGCAAGCTGCATGCCCAGAAGCAGTTGACCAATACAAAACAAACCCATTTTTGCTTCATTGTTGTTTGTTTTGACATTTTTTCATCTTACTGGATTTTTGTGTGGTTTTTATTTTTTTATTTTTTGTTTTTATTTGCCTACTGAGAAAAAAAGAGAGACTAGGAAGTTGTGTGATTGGGCTCTGGGAGGAGAGGGGGAAAAAACAGGATCAAAATATATTGCGTGTTTTAGTTTGCATTTCCCTGATGACTAAGGATGCTGACCATTTCTTTAGGTGCTTCTCGGCCATTCGAGTTTCCTCAGTTGAGAATTCTCTGTTTAGTTCTTTTCTCCATTTTTTGATAGGGTTATTTGGATCTCTGGCATCTAGCTTCTTGAGTTCTTTGTATACTTTGGATATTAGCCCTCTATCAGATGTAGCATTGGTAAAGATCTTTTCCCAGGTTGCAGTTTTGCACTATTCACAGTGTCCTTTGCCTTACAGAAGCTTTGTAATTTTATGAGGTCCCATCTGTCAATTCTTGATCTTAGAGCACAAGCCATTGGTGTTCTGTTCAAGAACAATTCCCCTGTGTCCAAGTGTTCGATATTCTTCCCCACTTTCTCTTCTATTAGATTCAGTATATCTGGTTTTATGTGAAGGTCCTTGATCCACTTGGACTTGAGCTTTGTACAGGGAGATAGAAATGGATCAATTCTCAATCTTCTACATGTAGACCGCCAATTGATCCAGCACCATTTGTTTAAGATGCTGTTTTTTTTCCACTGTATGGTTTTAGCTCCTTTGTCGAAGATCAAGTGACCATATGTGTGTGGGTTCATTTCTGGGTCTTCGATTCTATTCCATTGATCTACCTGCCTGTTACTGTACCAATACCATGCAGTTTTTATCACTACTGCTCTGTAGTACAGCTTGAGGTCAGGGAGGCTGATTCCCCCAGAAGACCTTTTATTGTTGAGGACAGTTTTTGCTATCCTGGGTTTTTTGTTATTCCATATGAATTTCAGAATTGCTCTTTCTAGGTTTATGAAGAACTGAGTTGGGATTTTGATGGGGATAGCATTGAATCTGTATATTGCTTTCGGCAGGATGGCCATTTTAACTATGTTAATCCTGCCAATCCATGAGCATAGGAGATCTTTCCATCTTCTGAGGTTTTCTTCAATTTCTTTCTTCAGAGACTTGAAGTTCTTGTCATACAGATCTTTTACTTGTTTGGTTAGAGTCACACCAAGATATTTTATATTGTTTGTGACAATTGTGAAGGGTGTCATTTCCCTAATTTCTTTCTCAGTCTGTTTATCCTTTGAGTATAGGAAGGCTACTGATTTGCTTGAGTTAATTTTGTATCCAGCCACTTTGCTGAAGTTGTTTATCAGCTGCAGCAGATCTCTGGTGGAGTTTTAACAACCCTGAGATTTCACCTCACACCAGTCAGAATGGCTAAGATCAAAAACTCAGGTGATAGCAGATGTTGGCAAGGATGTGGAGAAAGAGGAACACTCCTCCATTGCTGGTGGGAATGCAAGCTGATACAACCTCTCTGGAAATCAGTTTGGAGGACCCTCAGAAAAATGAACATAATACTACCTGAGGACCCAGCTATTCCACTCCTGGGCATATACCCAGAAGATGCTCCAACATTTAATAAAGACACATGTTCCACTATGTTCCTAGCAGTCATATTTATAATAGCCAGAAGCTGGAAACAACCCAGATGTCCCTCCACAGAGGAATGGATACAGAAAATGTGGTACATTTACACAATGGAATACTACTCAGCTATTAAAAATAATGACTTCATGAAATTCGCAGACAAATGGATGGAACTTGAAAATATCATCCTGAGCGAGGTAGCACAGTCACAAAAGAATGAACATGGTATATACTCACTGATAAGTGGTTATTAGCCCAAAAGTTCAAAATACCCAAGAGTCACTTCACAGCAACTGTAGGGCTGAGTGTGACGTCCCAAATGGAGGGCTTGGAGAAAGGACTGAAGGAGCTGAGGAAGTGTGCAGCCCCAGGGAGGTAGCAACAGTAGCAACTGGCCTGACCCCCCGATACTTCTGGAGACTGATCCACCAACTAAAGAATACACATGGAGAGACCCATGGTGCTGGCCACAAATGCGGAAGAGGGGGTCTTGTTATCCGTCAGGGGGAGGAGAGGCCCTGGGGCCTGAGGGTGTTAGATCCCCCAGTGTAGGAGAATGACAAGGAGGAGGGACGAGAGTGGGTGGGTAGGTGGGAGGGTGGGTTGGAGAGTATCCCCATATTGGCAGGGGGAAGGCAGAGGGAATGGGGAGGTTCCAAAGGGGAGATCTGAAACATTTGAAATGTAAATAAAATATGAATATATATATATATATATATGTGTGTGTGTGTGTGTGTGTGTGTGTGTGTGTGTGTGTTCACTGAACACTCACAACTACCCCAAGAGGAAGGAGATGCTGTTATGAGCAGAGGAAACAGAAGGTACTTCTCCAAGGTCATGTGCATCTAGGGATCACAAGCATGGGCTTTGGTCTCCAAATGCAGAAGCCCATTTCCAATTCACACCAAGAGTACTGAAAACATTGAAACAAGATTTACTTACTCAAACCACATTAAAACACTTAAACTTGTGTAAAATGAATTGTAAATACATGCATATCCTAAAGAGCTCGTTCTAAGGCAGCAATGGATTAGTTCTTCAACAGACAGAGACATTAAACTTGAGGGATGTATTACTTCACCTGTCTAAGGGCTCATGGACCTCATAGAAATCCTATATTTATTTAAAACATATATACGTCTGAGAGCCAGAGAAGGCATATGGTCTAGTAACTTCTATTAGCAGTTCTTCTATTGTGTTTTTCCACATCTGCATCTCTAAGAACAGTTATCAGAAAGTTCACATTTTCTAAGAACATTCTTCCAAATGACCAGACCAGCCAGATCTTAAATAAGTCTAAGCACTCCCCCTGTTACACACACCTTGGGGTACATGAAGATATTTACAGCACATCTCTTCCGAACAGCGCAGGTATCTGGCCATGAAGGAACACAAGTGTGGGAGATACAGAGATATAAGCAAAATGAGATGAGACAAGATGAGACAAGACAAGATGAAATGGTGAGATGCAGGACAGATGCTTGTGTTGTGCTATTCGGTCACTATCTGTCATCATTAATAATATAATATTTACAATAAAGTGATAATGCAATGTTTTTTTACATCAGCTATTAAGCTCCAGGCCTCTATGCTCAAATGTCTGCTCAATAATTGTTCTCATGTATTTCATGGGAATCACAACCCCAGGGTCAATGCTGAACTTAAGACACCCACCTCCATTTTGTACCTTCTGCACTGTTTCTGACTTCTTAAAATCTTCACACCAAATCTACCGCAATAGTCTCACCAAACATGGAGTCTTAAGTTTTAATAGAGAAAGATACAAATATCACCTTCTTAGCTCCTTGAACTGGTGTCAGACATGTGCCTATCATTCACCAGTGTCAAGGAGGGGCAAGTCTGTGTGGTTGATGCTCCATACACCTGAGTGCCAGGTCCTGAGTCTGTGTCTGGGTCACGTTATGCTCTCAACAGTCAGACTGTGTATCGCTGTGTTGCCTAATCTCAGAAGTAACTAAATATGTAAATGAATAACTGAAAGTGAGTATTAAAAATGAAAGAAGAAAAGTAGGGGATATTATTTTATGGGTCACAACTCATTTCTTATTCTTTTAACACAGGTAATTGAGACTATCTTATCCAGATAAGCAAGATCTTGGGATCATTGATTCAGCCATAAGAATGACTCCAGGTCCATGAGAAATGCCTCACTGCAATACACAGGACTGAGACTTAAAAACATGTACTTCAAATTGTATTAGTAGAAAGTAGAAAGCTCAAGAATTCCTCTCTTCTGAGACCTGGGACTTCAAGATATCAGGCCTAGGATGTGTCTACTGTCTCCAAAAAGCTTCAGCACCTATGCTCAGAAAACATGTTAAGTCACTAGACACTAAGCTTACTGTGGACAGATTTTCCATTTATTTCACTTCCCTTATAAAATCAAATGACTTTTATTGAATTAAGACTCTAGAATTTCAGTGAAACATTTTTTATAGTCATATTTCAATTTCTGCCTTGTATTAGTCAGCACATTGGAATTGATTTTAATGAACAGTTCAATATATTAGTGGAGAATTATGTGTTCCAATTGCTTTAGTTTTTAATAATCAGCATTTGAGTGAAGAATTAAAGGCTAAAATCAAGTGTAGGTTTGTGGTGCACACAAGAAAAGCATCCACTCACTTTGCAGATATGTAGCACTGATCTGAGAACAAAGGAGCCATGTAGAGAGAATGTCTTATGTATTGTATGGATGTACCACCTGTCAATTAAAAAGCCTATGGCCCATTGGTTACGCAGGAAATAGAAGGCAGATTCTGGAATACAGCCAGCAGTGGGAAGATCCTACCAGGAAGATGTGAGGAGACAGATGCATGGTACCTGAGCTCAGATAACCAGCCACATCACATGACAGCATGTAGGTTAAAATAAATTGGTTATTTTAAATTATGATTCTAGTCAGAGAAGAGCCTAGCTATATGGCTAAGGTATTTGAAAATATATGCGTCTGAGTCTTATTTCTGAGAGCATGGGGCTGGGAGGAAGAACCAGGCTTAACTTCTACAAGGCTATACATGGACCTATATGGGAACCTTTGCTCTCCTGTGGATCCCACAATCCTCTAATAGTTCTCTAACATGTGACACATGTGTGGAAGGGATGAAGCCACAACAAAAGCACAGTGGCTACAGACAGTATCTGGGGTTGAATTGGGATGATGGTGTCTCTTGCACGGTACTGGAATGAATTTTAGGCTGCTTCCCTTTGCTTCCAGTGCCTGCACACCTGTTTCATATTTGACATCTCATAGCAATTCTGTAAGCTTATGAAATACAAAGAAGTAGAGGCATGGTAGTACTATGGGCTAGGTTGTTTTGTTTTTCATTGTAAGTAAAATTAAAATGCATGGAAAATAGATGTTAAAGAGAGCCATGAAAGGCATGACTGCTGAAGATATTTACAGTCTCCATAGACAGTGCAGTCTTGCACTGGAGAAGTTCCTGGGGCTGAACAGAGTTATAGAGTGACTGCCAAAGCTTATTAACAAGGGCCTTTTGTCTGACTCTCCAGTCTAGACTGCTGGGGACTCTTGAAAACAGTGCACCTGCCTTTACATCTTAAACCAGCATCAGCTAAAGGGCTAGCACAGGAGATGCTGTATCTTTTAACTACTTTCTACAGATCACATATCCCACTTTTATGATCTAATACATTATATATGATGCCTTAAATTTCATTTTTAGTAGCTAAACCTTCAATCCCAGTTTGACTTCTCAATGCACCCAACATTTTGGTATTGAATCAGGATAGTCAACCACGAAGTTCACACCTATACAATGTAATTATGAAATAAAAACAAAAAATATCAAAACTCATGATATTTTAAGTAAATTTACAATTTTTTGTTGACCACAATCATAGCCATCCTGGGATTCATGTGTCCCTCCATCCGTAGGTGTCCCTTTGTAATACAGAATGTTGGTTGTGCTGAGCCTCACAATTGCTCTGCTTATTCACACTGGCATCTGCAAGCAACTGATCCCAATTTCTCAGGCCTAAACCTTATGCCATCTTTCCAGGGACAACCATTACCAATTTGGGACAAAAAAGGCTTGGACATACCTTGAATTCTTCATCACTTCACTCTGACAATGTAGCACCAAAGTCTTTGAGGAAAATAAACTAAATCAATGGAAGTATCTGAAAAGGATAAAAAATGAATGAAGATTAATCAAGAATTTAAAATCTATCCAATGTTTTTCTTACCAGTACTCAGAAAACAAATAAGGCCTAACTCAATGCACCATTTCCACCAGATTATTTTATTGTTATTGTGGTTGTTGTTAAGTTGTTGTTGTTGTTGACCAATTTACTTTCAATTAAATAAAATGGAGCCTCTCCAGAATCCATACACTTTTTTTTCTCTGAATAAAAGAAAAAGGATAAACAATTTTAGCTAAATGTTAAGTAGGTATAGCATCCTCCAGAGATATGTGTTCTATGTAATCTAGCCTACAAGTCAACTGGAGAAGGAAAGATGCAGAAGAGAAACAGAGGTTAGAGGGAGATCTAATAGAGGTATCATCCAGTTCTGGAGTTATTGTCATTCTTCTTCATGGTAAGAGAAATGAACATAAGAATTCAATGTCACTCACAGTGACAAAGAACCATGCATAAGTAAGATTTCTTATCCAAATTTATGTGACTTAAATGTAGCAGAGCTAGTTAGTCAGTTCCTCCCACGTAATCTGAGATGGATATTTCCAGAGTTAGTTCTCAGTAAGTGCTTGGTTCATTACTTAGCATCCTGCTCTATGAGATAAAATTAAGGCAGCCTTAACACAATGATTCCCATCGAAGAAGGATGTAAGCAATCACAGCAGATCATTGCAAGAAAAAACCCTGTCCTTTAGCTGAACCACCTACAGAGTCAGATTTCAGAGACCAAATGAAACAGACAATTTCCAATAGAATTATATGGTTTAATAAAGAGCTTGGGTACTGTGAGCTTCATCTTAAGAAATCCTTAAATACCTACTGTGTGCCAAATATTTGATCTCTTTTGGGGACTCAGAGTTTGATCAAAACAATCCCTAATCTTAAGATTCTACTTTCCAGAAATGAGATTATACCCTGGTGAACAGCTGATTTCATGGAAACAAATGTAGATTGTGAAGCAACCATACAACGTTTTTAGTTTAGTGCTGGTAGATGAGTGGAGGCTTTATGGAACTGAGAGCATATGAGCCTGACCTTCCGTTACGACTAAGTCTACAGCAGAAATGTACACACATGTGTATAGGTAAGGAAAACAAACTGAAAACTCAGGCAAGATAGCACTGTTTACACCTGGGAAATCCTGAGAGGGCTGCTTCAGGGAATCCAAAATGTGGAAATCTGGTGCGTGAGCTAGACCAGAAACAAAGTAATATAGAGCTATTTTAAAAGTCTGGGTCATCAAAAGCAGCACGAAGTCCATGTAGTAAATATTGATGATTCCCATTCTACATCTTTGGGTTTAAGCCAGTCCAACCTTCATCTGCTACCACTAGACTGTCTGAAGTATCTTAGAACAGCCAGAAAATCTTGTCTGCATGCTGGGCAGGCAATGTACTAGGCCATTACTGTCTCTGTTCCTGCATCCCCAAGCAAGGACTAATAGTGAAGAAATGGCCAGTTGCCAGCATTGGGAAGCTCTGAAGCTGGTGCCACACAGCATTTTTAGGATTCTGTTGCCCACATTATCAATTTTCATAATTATGTTTGTTGAACCTTCCATGATGACTATTATTTCTCTACTCTAGAAATGTTTCCTAGGATATTTTACCTCCAAAACTACCGTTTATACTTGACCAACATTCCCTGGGAAGCCAAACTGAGATGCTACCATGAGATTGTCATTACCAACTAGATATCTACTTATTATCAAGTTTGAACTAAGGATAAATTTCAATGATCAAGATAAGGAAAGACCATCCAGTAAATGGAAATTGAGAAAAAGGGAAAGCTGTGAACTAAGGAGAGAGTGAGGATGGGCTTCCTCAGGACCAGGGCTTCAGAAAAAAATGCTGTGAGAATAAGCATTAGATTTGCCCCTTTCTTGACATAAGGGTAAGGATTAATGGGTTCTTAATCATTTTGATTTTTGGTATCCTTTGAGAAACTGATGAAAGCTTTGCATTTTCTAACCAGAAAAACAAAAAGTACATACAAATAATTTTGCCTGGAACTTCAAGGGATTCACCAAATCCCAGATTAAGAATCTCTGATTAAAGGCTCTCTATGGGCTGGATGTGAAGCCCTAATTGCCTGCAGAGACCTTTGGTGTTCATTCCACAGGCACTGGGGAACCAGCAAATGTTTCTGCTATCACAGTTCCTAAGTGGTTATAGTTTTCCATTCTAAATGGAACCCTAGGAATCTAAATGTTTTTAACAGATTGAAAGAGAGATTTGGGGAAATGTACATAGGTAATTGAACACTTCATTGGAAAAAAAAAAAAGTTTTCAACCAAATGTACTATAGGCCTTCAAAGAGCACTGACTGCAAAATTCAGATGCACTTCAGAGATGCCTTACAAGTTGCTGCCACAGCCAAATGTGTTGGCCTTAGACATTCCTGAAGCAAGCTGGATGCTGAATGGAGCTGGATGCTAGATCAGGGCAGACACAACTTGCATCTGATCACATCTAAAAGCAAGAAGTGAAAAGCCTCTGGCAGAGTACAAGGAAGAGGAAGAGCAAGAACAAAATAATCCACTTGAAGAAAATCAGAGCTGAGAGCTAGAGAAGGACATGCTGGATATGGGATTGGAGAAAAGAAGCTGAAGTGAGAGCAAACAAAGAAAGTGGTAAGATAGGGAAAGAAGGAGCTAGGCATAAAGAACCTTGAATACCAAAAGAAATGCCAAAAAGGTTAGGGATGGGATATTTGGGTTTTGATTTTACAAGAGAACTTAAAGAATGGCTCTCATTTCTTAGTACCTAGTCTGCAAAAACATTCACAGTCACTGTGCTGTCAATTCTTACGTCAACTTGACACACAAACTAGGATTATCTCAATTGAGAAAATGTCTCTCTAAGACCCAATTATGGGGCATTTTCATAATTAGTGATTGATGGGGGAGGGTCCAGCCCATTATAGATGGTGCCATTCCTGGGCTGGTGGTCCTGGATTCTATAAGAAAGCAGGCTGAGCAAGCCAGGAGAAGCAAGCCAGTAAGCAACACTATTCCATAGCCTCTGCATCAGCTCCTCCAGGATTCTACCCTGTTTGAGTACCTGCCCTGACTTCTTTCAGTAATGAACAGTGCTGTGGAAGTATAAGCTGAATAAGCTCTTTCATCTACAATTTGGTTGGTTTTTTGTTTGTTTGTTTGTCTGTGTTTTTGTTTGTTTGTTTCTGTTGTTTCATCATAGCAATAGAAACCCTAACTATGACAATTAACCATGCAATAATACTATATTAGTAATAATAATATAGTATTATTATATACTATAAATAAGACATTATCCTCATAAGATAGTATCCACTGTATTAAATGTAAATAAATGTTAGATATTGATTTAGTTTATTACTAAGGGTTAGTATGGTAAATGGTGGAGAACCACTAAGAAGTAGGGCCCAGTGGAAGATTGTTAGGTCATTAGGGATACCACCCTCAGACATATATGGTTATGGTACTTCTTGTTGGATCTTACTTAGTTCTTTTTACCATCTATGCCTCTCATCATGTGATTTCTTCCTTTTACTAGTGTATCTACTATTATGCCATTTGTCTTGCCTCTTCAGAACCAGTAGCATTAATAAGGTTTAGAATTTCAGCCTCTGAAGTGGGGGTAAGAATCTTTTTCATGCGTAATAGAGTCTCAGAAATTTCACTATAATGACAAAGAATGAACTAATCTAGCCGACAGCTGCACACAATTCCAAATGAGCAACAGAAGACCTGGAGTTTAGGCCAGATCTGACTTGGAGTTTTGTGTATGTCTAGTTCTTGTTGCCCTTATCTTATATGTAGAATAAGCACAGCCTAAGTGACAACATATTACACAACTAAGATCCCAAATTATTAAATAACAGTTATTGGTGTCTATATACTTACAGATTGAAGTGATAGGCAGGTAGGACATTGTTATTGCTGGGCCCTCTGAGCATCCACCTGATGATCTCTGAAAAATTGCTATGTCCATGTAGTCGGGAAAGGACCTGTAGGAATATGGGAAACCTTGGTAGTCCAGGAGTAGAAGGACTTACGATTGGTCATTCAGATGGCTAGCCTTGTGTTTCTGGAGTGGCCTTGAATGGTTATTGAGCTAGGCATAAGAAGTTGAAGCCTGGTCAGCTGTATACTCAACAACCTCCAGAAGCTTCCCATCCTCAACTTCTTCACTGACATAAATTAAACCACCTTTCTTCAGAAGGAGGACAGTGATGGTATAAAGAACATGCATTCAAAAGCCAGCAACTTTGCATGACAAAATTCTTTGTGGTCTCTTTGCCTGTTTGAATATCATTTTCTAATACCAGCAAACCAAGATCTGCCAGCCCTCTGGTTGCAGTTGGTTCCTCATTTCCCCTCAATTCACAAATAGTAACAAAATGAAGTACAATTTTTCTTAGAATTTTGAAATGTAGAACACTTCAGCTCTGCTCTAATATCTCCTTTCACCATGAACTTAGAAGGGAAAGCTTTATCTTTCTATTCCTTTGTGAAATAGGACTTGGGATTACATGTGCTAAGTCACAGTTGCACAGCAAGTGAAAGGTCAAGTGGGCTGAATGGAACAGGGTGGTGGAATAGGACTGTTAGGTAAGTTGTTTTCTTTGGAAATCATTTTATTTTTTACATTTATTTATTAAGTTTACATTGTGATCACAGACCCCTCGTCCTAGTTCTCCCTTCACACAATCTCTTGACCCTCCCTTTATCCTCAGAGATGGAGGAGGGCCCTCCCTCCCTGGATACCAACCCACCCTGGCACATCAAGTCACTGCAGGACTAGGCCATCCTCTCCCACTGAGGCCAGAATAAGAAGTCTAGTTAGGGGAACAGGATCCACAGGCAGGCAACAGAGTCAGGGACATCCACCCTCCAGTTCTTCTCTTTTAAAAATGCTGTTTCAATGCTATTGAAAGACCCATTTCTGCTCTATTTTTTAATAGTTCTACTCCAATTCTGTTTGAAGTTTACCCAGCAGAAGTTTATTGGTTACTTATTATTATTTGTCTGGGGGTTGAACATCTCACCAAAGTTCATGTACTAAAGGCTTATTCCCCGGTTTTGGAGGCAGCAGAATCTTTAGGAGGTAACTGTAGGTATTATCCTTAAAAAGGACTGTGAGCCAAAAGTAATCTGCTTGTTCTATCGTCCTCTCCCTATGACTGTCATGTGACTGGTCCTCCAGATGCTTTTAAGACTTTTTCATAAGCTGGAAACTCAACAACTATGAGCCATAATAAACCTTTCATAAGGTAATTATCTCAGATATTTGACTATGGTGATGGAAAATTGACTAGTGCACTGGTATACATATATATACATATACACATATACTAATGCTTTGATTTTGCCTGCCTCATAGGAAAATATTTAATCTCATATTCTTATTTATAATCAATACATATTTTATAAGCATTAATTATGTGTTTATTACAGTGTGTCAACATGTACATAAATTGACACAAGAAAAGAAATTCCCATTTTCTAGAACCTCAAGATCCATGTGGAAATAAAAAAAAAGGAAATCCACAGCCACAGTTCTTATCAGTTGTAAATAATATAAATACAAATCATAGCTGAAAACAAGACTTTTCTATAGAGTAAGCTTTTACTATTTGTTTCAAGTTCAAAGTAAGGGTCCTTGAAAAAAGGTTTGTGCAATGTCTGAATGATGTTATCAAAACTGTACTTCTGTCCAGTTCCAGTACATTAGCATCTCAATCTTAACTCCTTTTTTTCTGAATACAACATGGCTATGTTAAAGTTCAAAAGACAAGGAAGGGGAAGCAGAGGAAACAACACCATATTATACATGTCTCATCTGACTAAAATATGTTTCCCAAAAGCTCTCAGCCCACTTCTCTTAGCCCACTGACCATACAGTGCTATATGCCCACCCCTCCACCAGTGAGCAAATGGATCGATGCAGCTGTCACCAACAACCATAACTTATTCCTAGGTCTGAAGTGTGGTTATTTCTCCTGAGTTGCTTGGGAAAGAAAGGAGCAATTGAATCAAATCAAGTTCATGTAGCAGAGAAGGCTATTGTGTGGGCAACTAGCAGCACCTCACTGTACAGTCTATCAGCAAAGGAATAGAAGAGAAAAAAGCACAAGGTTCATCAGAAAGACCCCTAAGATGGCCTTATGGGAACTGTGCTCAATTCAGAGAGAAAGGCATTTCTTTGAAATGAGCTTTAGAGCAGAACCAGAAATGTGACTGCTTTGGCCTAGACTGGTGGGACTTACAGTCTTTCCAGTTCTTCTGTTGGTATCTGACACAAGCAAGATAGCATTCACCCCTTGCTGCAGTTTCTAAACCAATGCTCAGGCCCAAGTGAGACAGGCCACCTTAAGGGATGGAAGATTACTGAAGGGACAAGCAAAAGACACCTCCATCATCATGACACCATTCAAGGTTACTGTGCTGTGACTGAAAAGCTACAGGTTCTATGAGGCTAAACAACCTTGAGTTCAAATCCAAGATCTATCTTTGTCTATGAAACAAGAGAACCTCCTATGGGGACCTAAGGAAGCTCTGAGTAAATGTATGCATTTGTCACTGGGCATGGCCATGTCAAGAACCCTAGCCTCAGTTCCATGGGACAATAAAGTCTCACCCCACATAGAGTAAGGCTCAGAGGCATAGCAAAACCTTCTTCTGGTCTATGTGTGGGTATTGATTTTGTGTGCAGAAAGTCTTCCCCGTAGCTTTCTCCTAGATGTTTATGCCCTGAAGATTTCACCCCTAAAGAGACCTCTCCTACCAAGACTAGCTAAGACTGTCTCTTTGTTCCAGCAGTCTAACACAATGTCTGCCTCCTTGTTTATCTGTATGCAAAAATTCACCTCCCTATACAGCTGTATGTAGTAAGCATGCTAAACTTCTAGGGTGCTCGAGTTTCTCCATCAGAGAGCCCACCTGACTCCCACTTTTCTGGGTATTTGTATGCCTGTGCCTGTTGGTTCTTTCTTCATTCCCTCACTGCCCTAGTCAGGCTCGTCCTGGGAGCTATGCAAGGACACATCAACCTCCTAACTGGTACAAATTAAAAACAATATATGCAAAGCAATAACAGATTGCCTGGAACAGTGCGGTGATTTGGGTCTATTGCTACTTAGAGCAAAGGAATGAAGATAATGGAATGGAAATGAATTAGAAAAGCATGGATAAAGGAAATGAAGCAACTATAAGCCACAAATTCAAAACTCACAATCGAAAGGTAAGTATTTTAATAGTTCTTCATGAGACACAAAGCCCTATTCTTCCATGTAGTGCCCATGGGCTCTTCACAGTCAACATTATTATCAGGACTCCCTCTTTCCACCCATCAAAACCAGATTTATCTAAGATTTCTGTCCAGAACACACAGTGGACCAGCTCTTGCTCTTATGTTCTCTCTCTCTCTCTCTCTCTCTCTCTCTCTCTCTCTCTCTCTCTCTCCTTCCCACATTCCCTACCTACCTCTCCTCTCCCCCCACCCCGTGGCATAGCATCTCTATCTCTGCCCTAGCATATCACTGACCATGACAAGCAGCATCACAACCACTAGTCATCATGGTGGCAGCAAGGGTCAGCATCTGAGATGCCACCATCACTGCTCCTTGGTCTGGAGATCCTTGGTCTGGACTTCACAAAAGGTCATTCATTGATTACTTAACAAAACCTCAAATTCCTACACGTTACTTTTCTAGGCACCAGAAAAGGTGACAAGAAAATACCATGACAAGGCCACAGCCCTGCTTAGAAAGTTTCAGGTTAGCAGTTAAACCTGCCAAATTGATAAAGAATTCCAATGACATCTGAATGATTAGAACATAGCACAGGTGCTAGTGTTAGTCTGGGGGTCATTATGGACCTAAAGGAAAAGATGATTTTATATAATGTAGGTAATGGCTAAGAAAAGCAAAGGTAAACAGAAAAGTGCAAATAGGGGTTTCATAGAGCACTGAGTGAATTTGAAGGTAAGTATTTTGAAAATATTATATCACATGACTATTCTAAGATCTAAACTTAAAATTTTAACTGAACAAAACCCTAACATTGACGTGAAAGAAAACACAACCCACTTAGCAAACTATAAGGGATTGGCATCCAAGGCAAGTCACCATACATTCTGAAGGAAGAAAGTCCCTAGGAGTACATTTGCTCAGAGAACACAAGCTTCAAGACAGAGACAGCTGCTGTTAGAAAGTCAGACCCAGAAATGCTGTAAGACCACACCAATGTCATAGCACTAGCTGTAAGTCTCCTTAAAGAGTCCTCACAGAGCACATTTCTAACCTGTGTCATGCATGGTCTAATATCTGAGACAAATTGTGAAATTGTAGATTGCCAGTCCAAGCCCCAAACTTTGGGGTCAATGCTCCAGGCTATGGCTTGATAGTCTGAATTCTCATAAGGTTCTAGATATCACTAAAGGATAAAGTAAGATCATGCTTTGAAAACCACTGGCATAAAGATAAGACCACCACTCCACAACGCAAGCTCAGTCATACAGGTGAATCTGAGGTACTCTGCCCTATGGAAGGAAACGTTGATGGTTTAATTCTGTCAAGCTCCTTTTGATAACAATGTACACACAAATTGTGTGTTATACTTCTATACTATAGATCTCTTTTTCTACTTTAGAATCATATCCACAACTTTGTGAACATTAAACAAGTGCTCTATCATTGGGCTACATAGTTAGCTCCATGTGTTTGTTATGCATGTTATTTTAAAATACAAATTTGACCATTTTATAATTGATCTACAAACTCTTATTTTCTTCTTACAGACCAGTGAATTGTCTTGAGCTCTCAGCTTAGTGAACACTGGAGTGACCAGGGACTGTCCAACATATAGTCCAATTAGCTACACATATATCACCCAAGATACTGTTAGTGGAAAAATACTTTGACCTCTCCCTAAACCTATCAAATAGGAATCTTAAGACAGGAACAACTAACTATTTACAGAATGCTCTATGTAAGTATATGAGCAATAAAATGAGACCCCCTGGCAGCTACCTCCACTAGAGGAAAAAACATTCCTGAATCTAAAATAAGAGCTAAGGGGACTGTAACAAAGCCCAACACAAAGCTGAGCTGAGGGTATATCCAATTCTGAGATCCTGAAATTATTCATTGTAATTCAATATTTCTTTCCTTCTTTCCTTTTTTTTTTTTTTTGTTGTTGTTGTTTTGTTTTGTTCTGTTTTGTTTATGGTTTTCAAGACAGGGCTTCTCTGTGCAACAACCCTGGCTGTTCTGGAACTGACTTTGTAGACCAAGCTGGCTCTGGCCTCAAACTCATGGAAATCTGCTTGCCTCTAACTCATGAGTGCTGAGATTAAAGGTGTGTATAGCCACACCTGACTTACAATTCAATGTTTCTAAATTAATGTTTTAAATTGATGATGACTATACCTTTTTCCAAAAATAATCTAGTGTTATTACAGTAGCATCATACCATGAAAGAAAATTGTTGAATTCTATGATATTCTGCAAAGTTTACCAGTTATAGAAAACAATGGTCCAGCTTACAGGAACCGGAGGAGAATTCCAAGCACAAGAATTTCAATGCCACTCAAGAAAGTCTGGAAAATCCAGGATGAGTTATTTGGTCACCTTCTTTGGAGTGAGATGTTTATTGTCTCTGCAGAATCATCTTATTTTCTCTGCTTAAACTGACTACTGAGTTTCTTCATAAAGTGCTATGAACAGCCCAAAAGAACCCAACTTAATTAGCCAGTTCTGCAATTACTTCATAGCAGTGTGATATACACAGGTCAACTAACTCATGGTAATAAAACTCAGTTACTCATCTGCAACACCACAATCAAAACTCTCATGCCTATGCTCACATTATCATTACCAAGGCAAACAGAGATAGTTTTATAAAGCCACATAAATACTTTTGTGTGTCCGAACTATAAGGAAGACCCCTTGGCATCATAGGAGCAGGCTACACATGTATTGGGACAGTCTAGTCCTACTTTTAAACCCAGACCAGAATTTATATGAGCACATTATTTTATCTCTTTGAGATGATGTCTATCCACAACATAGAGATTCAAGTTAACATTCTTATAGCACATTGAGAAGATTAAACAGACAGTGGTTGCAAAGTGCCTGGCATACCCAGAGCTCCAGAGTATGAGTTCCCTTCCCCGTGATTATAAGACATTCAAAGACTTGATGATAGTTTTTTTTCTTCAGTTAATGCCATGAATAGCATCATTATACTTGCTTCCTGAAGTGAGAAGCCACAATAACACTCCTCCCTGCTCCCAGGGATCCTTTGATGTGGTGGGGTTATGGAGGTGTTATTACCACTGGGTAAGACCAAGTCAGAAAAAGCTTCCCAGCTCTTACCCATGAAGTACAGTGGAGGCTTAGAGAAGCCTGAAAATGAAGTGATCTTTATAACTGGGGAACGTTAGACCTTTGACTTCACCTGTTGACTTATTCCCTCAAAAGATCTCATACAAACAGGACAGTCTTTGTAAGAATTATTTCTTTAACTTTTTGAGATTATAATATAATTATATCAATTCTCCATTTCCTTTCCTCCCTCCAAACCCTACCATACACACTTCCTTACTCTTTCAAATCCATGGCCTTTTTTCATAAATTATTGTTACATATGTGTGTGTGTATACACATGTGTACATATCTGCTCAGTCTGTATAATGTTATTTGTATATATATATTCAGGGCTGACCATCTGGTATTGGATAAAACTGTCTCGGATTCCTAGGATTCTTTCATTGCCTATAACTTTTTGTTTAGGGTTGAGGCCTAATGGGCTTTTCCATGTTGGTATATCTATTGTTGTCTTTGTTCAGCTCATATAAGTAATCATGTTGGTGAGACATTATGAGACCTTACTAGGAGACAAAATTTTACAGAAAACTCCCTGATCCTCTGGCTCTTTCAATCTTTCATCTTTCTCATCTGTAATAATCCCTGAGCCTTAGATGTAGTTGTTTTATAGATGTGTCCTTGGGACTCGACTCCACAAGTCTGCAATTTGATTACTTGTGGTTTTAAATAATTGAGTTTCTTTGATAAGGGTGAGGACTACCCTTCTCTGTGGGTATAAGAACAGATATTTAGAATTTAGGTGGATATTATGCTGGGTTCATAAAATGGTAGTTGTATGTTCTTCTCCAAGATCTATAAGTTCACATCCTCTAGGTAGTTAACTAGGTTTCCAGTACCAGGAATGTTTTGCTCTTGAGGAGTGGGTCTTAAGTCCAGTTAGAAAGCAATGAGTTGCTATCAATATATGTATACCACTTCTATACCCTTAGGGTTATTTTGTAATGCTATGGAGAAAGCTTAGCACAGCTAGGTAGGACTGTTGGCTGTTCTCCATCTTTAAAAGCCTGCATGACACTTTCTGATACCATAAAAATTAGTCATTAGGAAGAAAGTTTTCAGGTAAGTTTTAGCTCAGGGTCCTTTTGGCTCTGATGGACAGAGTTTTAAAAGGAATAGTCCTCTCAAAAGCGAAGAGTTTCAGCTTGTCCCAGTAGGAAAAGGAGGTCCATCTAAATATCTATTTTCATGTAGGAATCATGTAACATTTGTCTCTGAAATGTTTCATTCATTTACCAATCAATTTTGATTGGTACTTTGAGTATCTATTTTGTGTCAGGCTTGGCATATAATAGGTATGATTAACTCCGCTTGGCCATATGTTCACGTTTATATAACCACAGAGCCACAAACCAAAACTGTTCTGATGGGGTCAAGTCTGAGGAGTGGTAATGGCAAAAAGAAGGCTTAAAAACCAGGTGGATTCATGCTGGAAGTGGGCCCACCTCCATGTGTATATTAAGCTGACAGGCATGTGGATGACTAAAGAAATGACCCTTTGAGACTAAGGTATCTATTGCACTTGCCTTGGCAAGTGGCTTTCTCTAGATTCCTTTGACTAAATCATAGACAGAAGAATGTAAGCATAGGTGATTGCATGTGTGTTGAATCAGGCCATTATCTTAAGTCAGAAGAAGAATCTAAGCATAGGTGGTTGCATGTATGTTGAATCGGGCCATTATCTTAAGTTAGAAAAATACATTCATCCCTTCCCTTATCACATTGATTCTACATAGAACCAAAGCCTAGGAGTGAGCAGCTTTGGACAATGAGGTTAAGAAAATGACAGAAATAAAAATTGCAGAGCAACAAGAAAGAAAAGATGTTGGGAACCTTCCTTCATAATTCATAAAATGAAGTTAATGTGTCAGCAAAAAGATTACAAAAAACAGAGAGTTAGGCATAAAATACAAATGACCATATTATCTTGGGTCTCATTTCATGCAGCCATCATTTCATGCCTGTCTACTGGGAAAGTTGTTTATCTTGATGAACCCTGTATATTTTACCAGTGCAACTGGTAACTATTCAGAACAGCAGACACCTCCAAATGCAAGGTGCCATGGGCAGCAAGTTATCATTAGAAGTTTATGTGCCCATCTGTGAGTTCTGCCAGTAGTTTATATGTCACCCAGAAGTTGTGGTAGTAGAAAATGTGACAAATTTCTGTAGAGGGCAGCCAGTGTTGCATGCTTCCAGGATCTCTGGTTCCTCTGTTCTACTGTCCCACAGCTGGAGTGGCCTGAGTCCCAAATGGAAACTTCAAAACTGTTTTGGGGAGAGACAGAAGAATTACTTCCTAGCTCTCAGCCTCAATTTAGTCCAGGCTAAAGTCTAATCCAGAAATAGATATTTTTGTTAATTCATATGTCTATCTCCAGATAGAATAGGACCAGCATAACATTAATAGTTATTAAATAATAAAAGGTAAATGGGTAATTGAATAATATAATATATTTTACTAATATCCTTCACCAAGGCTTTCTATGCAATGTCCAATCTCTGCTTTAAAGTTTAAGAAGACTATTAATGAATACTGTTGACTACCACACACTATGCACTGATTTTTAGATGGCACAAAAATGCAGTATAATTTTAACCAAAGTCAGTTAATATATTAATATTAATATATATCTATCAATATTAAATACACATATTAATATATATTTAAGAAATCAAGAATAAATAGATCTAGGATTTCAACCCAATCCTTTAAGAGTGGCTACCTTTTAAATCAGCTACTTCTGACTCAGGGTATAAAATACACAGCCTTCAGTTCAACATCACTTAACATAGTTACAGACTCAAGACCTAATTTGCTCTGTGAGAATTTCACAGTTAATGTAGTGAGATGTATCTATTCGTTATGAATATCTTCTTCCTTCATCTTTGCTTTTGGATGTGTGCTTGTGTGTATGAATTTTGTGACATTTTCTGCTTAAAACTTTACTATACATTTTCTTTCAATAACACAAGTGTTCCTTCATTGTGGTGCAGGCTATAATGCACCACCTGCTCCTCACACTTATTCCATGTGTGCTACAGAGACTGCCTGGTCCTGACTGTGGTCTTTATACTATTCTAGCTAGATCCCCTGCTGAGCCCAGGGGCTCAGATCCCCTCTTGGGCATTTTTCTCATCCCTGATCTCATCCATCACCTGCAGCCCAGATGGGAGACCACAAATCTCCGGGAATGCATCCCTAGTGGAGGACATGTGATTGCCCCAAGGCTCACCATTCATTCCCAGACCTGGAATCTGGCAGTCTTAGAGAGAGCACATGGTCTTTGGACCAAAGATGGAAGAAGAGCCTTTTCTTATATTCTTTAAACAGAGGCCTTTGATGGGACCAAATCACCTCAAAATAAATGACAAACTCAAAAGGTCTGATAAAGTTGTCTCCTCTATTACCCATTCCCATCACACTTTCTGAATGAAGTCACCCTCACATGGAAGAGTCTAACATTATCTTTCTGATGTACTGTGTTCCTTTACCTCAGATTGTTTCACATACTAAATATGTATTAAATCCACATTCCTCAGCTGTTCCTATTTCTCAGCAGCATTTTCTGTCATGATATCACTTAATTTTCTTATCTTATAAAAATGAAAAATAGAATTGGTAAAGTAATCAAACTAGAAAAATTAAAGTCTAAAGTTTTCAGAGAAGTTTAGTGCTTGCTTTAAAAAATGGAACCTCTGTAAATGGACCCCCTTTGACATATTGTGGTGCATGGGACATTGGGAATGTGTAAGACCACTTGCATATGCTTACCTAGACTGGTATGACCCACTGTGAGCTTACAATCTACATTTGCCAAGTAACATGAAAAAATGACAGACAATAATAAAACTCTTTTCACCTCTGTAGTTCACCAGGAATTGTGCTATAATCAATTCTGCTTTTTAAAGTTTCATTACATGTAGTGTAAAGTAAGTAAGTGGTGTCTGTGTGTGTGTGTGTGTGTGTGTGTGTGTGTGTGTGTGTGAACACATGCCACAGAATGCCTGTGGAGTTCAGAGAAAACCTCAGACATGAATCTCTACCTTCAATCCACCTTGTCTTAGACAAGATCTCTTTGTTGTTTCCTCATGTACACTTCAGACTAGCTGACTCATGAACTCCCAGGATTCTTCTGACTCCTCCTTCCATCTCACCACAAGAATGCTGAAATTACAAACACACTAGAGTGCTGGTTTTACCTGGGTGCTGGGGATTTGCATTCAGATCCTCATGACTGCAAAGCAAACATATTATCCACTGAGCAGTGCCTCTAGCTCCAAAGGCAGCTTTTAATTTGCCATGTAATTCTGTGTCTTTGGTCGCTGGAAATGGCTGTACATTATAAGCCCATTTCTATGGTACAGAGCACAAGATGCATGGAGTAACTACATAATTTAATGAATTTAAAAGGTTCCATTTTGAAAGTAAACATTGCATTATTAATAATTATGCTCTCTTATGGAAGTCGAGAATTATTCCTAGAACTTCAATGCGGGGTCATCCTCATCTTTATCAAAGCCCTTTCTATCTTCTCCACTAGCTGTCAGGAATATGGGGAAATAGAGAGAAACTGGAAAAAAAAAAAACAAAAAACAGTCTCCAAATGAATGTGAAGTGCTAAACATTGGCCAAGACCATGGCCAGTATTGTGTTGTGTCATGAAGAAGCCAATAAACAAGGAGATAAAAGTATAAACAATTTAAGGTTCCTAAGAAAACTTAGGTTGCTAATCTTAGTGGCACCACACAACTGAGCAATGACAAAGTACTAGGCTGAAGAAGATGTGAGTACAGTGCTAGGTCACAGCTCCAGTCACCACTGACCTCTGAGCATCTGAATCACTATGTACAGGTTAAGAAGACATGGGAAAAAGCAGCAGGCTGTCCAAAGGCAACTTTCCATCCTTCCCAGAAGATTTTTATTCTGGGATTTAGTGTTCTCCATTACAAACTGAGCAGCTGTCTAGGAAAGGGCCATCTACTTTTCTTTGTGTGTTGAAGGTAGCAGAAGTTGTGCTTCATTTTTCCAGAAATATAGAAGGTAAAACGTTTTTCAGTGTACTTGTTTTATTAAACAATCTGTCAGTGATAATATATACAGCCCCACTTGGAGGTCAGGTGACAGAAAGCATTCCAAATTATAAAATATAAATTATAATACCAACATACCTTTAGCTCACAGGACTTCTACTCAGATTTCTAGAACATACGAGGAATACAATTTTTACTGTTTAAATTGCCTTCAAAAACCTACTTGGCAAAGAATAGAATAGCATGACCTTCAGATAGCAGGGTCATGGACCAGGAGTATTCGTTATGTTATCTAATATCTCTTACTGGCTATTAAGAAAACCAACATTGTAAGAAGTAGAACCATAGCTTTATATAATGTTTGAGCTATAAAAAGTGAGAGAACTAAATGCTAGAAATATAGCCACCTCTTCAGAAACAGAGATGACTGAGTGAGTATTTAGGGATTAGTGGTAGTGCATACATGGGCAGTACTTAGAAATTTGTATAACCTAACCAAGTATAAGGATTTTTATGTCAATCATACACTTTCCTATCTTGATCTCACTCTTCTAACCCTAGAAATGCAAATGATGTAATAAGAGTACCATAAAGAGTATTTTCATGGAATTATGCCTATTTAATAACAGGTATCAAGGAAAATGGATATATATCCATAAATATATGAATATATATTTAATTTTTAATTTTGTATATATACATATATATTTGTGCTTATACATATAGACACACTTCAAATTGCTGAGCCTTTATGTAGTGTTCAGCAGGTTTTCAAGAAACTGATCACCTTTACGTTTCTGACTGTCATATTTCTACCCTTTTTATTCTCAATTCCACAAAACACTCTCTTTCACTCATAGAACAGAGATATTCTCAAATTCTTTTGGTGTAACAATAACCAGATCATTTGTTAGAATTACAGTTTTAGCAAAATGATACTGGAGTCCAGGAGTCTGTATTTCAACATAGCCTTTGCTTCACTCTTCATTGTGACTGGTCTACAGGCAACACTTAGGAAAACTCAAAATAGAGAAATTATATCGAAATTATATCTCCCATTAACTCCTAAATTTTTCTGAGCTTCAAAATCAAACAGGGAAGAAAGAAACTACTCATTTAGGAGTCCTTTCCCTCAAAGTAAGTCATTCACTGAAAGTTGTGTGGCATGTATACTCAAACACTGGCCATTCAATGCCTACCTAAAATTACAAGCCAGTATTTTATCTTGCAAGGCTGGCATTCTGCTCATTCTGACTTCAGTGGCCAATTTGCATTAAATCATCCAAAACTACCCTACACAGGCTATGAGTACTGTTTTCCTCAAAGAGTGGAAGGATTTCTGTATCTAGCAAACCAACCCCAGACTCTCATACCTAAGGTATTCCTCACTTGTGTCTATCACAAATCTACTCTCCATAGTCAGTCTTCATCACTGTGGTTTGTATAAAAAATACAGTAGGTAGACTACAGCAAAGTTCATTCATCCAATAATAGGAAAACAAATTTCTTTAAAAAAGTACCAGAGGACTCAACAATTCCAACTTGGCTTTTAGAGAAGTAGGAATAATAGTTAATAAGATGTTCTTTTTTATTGTTTTAATGTTAATCTAGTTTTAAAGTTATTTCTTTTTATTCATTCTTCCCTCATATATTACATCCCAACTGCAGATTCTCCTCTCTCCCCTCCCTCAGTGTCTCCCCCACCTCCCTTCTCCCCCAGATCCATGCTCCACTTCTGTCTTCTCCCAGAGAAGATCAGGTCTTCCAGAGACATCAATCAAATCTGGCATAACAAGCTACAACAAGACCAGGAATATATTTGTACATCAAGGCTGGAAAATGCATTCTGGTAGCAGAAAATGGGTCCCAAAGTTAGGCAAAAGAGTCAGAGACAGCTCCTCCTCCCACTATTAGGAATCCCACAAGAACACCAAGCTACATAACCATAGCATGTATGCAAAGGACCTAAATCAGACCCACACAGGCTTTCTGATCTCTGTGAGCCCACTTGAGTCCCAGTCAGTTGATTCTGTGGGCTGTGTTCTTGTAATATACTTGATCCCTCTGCTCCTATAGTCCTCCTCGTCCTCCTCAGGACTCTCTGAGCTCCCCGTAATATTTGCCTCTGGGACTCTGCATCTGCTCCTATCAGTAACACCACATCTAATAGACAGGTTAATATCCAAAATATATAAGGAACTCAAGAAACTAGACACCAGGAAACCAAACTATGCAATTAAAATAATATAGGGTATAGATCTTAACAGAGAATTCTCAACAGAGGAATTTCAAATAGCTGAGAAACACTTAAAGAAATGTTAAACATCCATAACCTTCAGGAAAATGCAAATCAAAACAACTTTGAGATTTTATCTTACACCTTTCAGAATGACTAAAATCAAAACCACAAGGACAGCTCATGATGGCATGGATGTGGAGCAAAGAAACACTCCTATATTGCTGGTAGTAGTACAAACTTGTACAGCCACTTTAGAAATTAATATGGAGATTTCTCAGAGTATTTGGAATTGATCTACCTCAAGACCCAACTATACCTATACTCCTGAGCATATACCCAAATGATTCTCTATCCTACCACAAGAACACTTGCTCAACTATGTTCATAGCTATGAACTTTATTTATAATAATTAGAAATCAAAAACAACCTAGATGTCACTCATTCAAAGAATGAAGATATATATAATTTCACACAATAGACTATTAATTAGCTGTTAATGGGATGTTCCTTCAATAAGCATCACTGTATCCATTTCATGCAGCTCACTTTCTCACACATGAAATTCAAGTACAGCCATGAAGCACATGTCTGATGTAACAAACTGATGATCGTTGGTCACTATAGTTCTACCAGACTTGAAGCCATACTCCACTTGCCAAGTATACTATGCCCTCTTTTACTTACCACACTAAACTTTCTGCACAGAACCTGTGCACATGTATTAAGATACCAAGAAATTCAACTCTCAGTCAGAAACATCCTACAATAAGGCCCTCCTAACCAGACCAACTCTAGTCCTGTAAGACTAGACAATTTAAGGACATTTCAGTAGAATGTACTCAAATCCAGTCAGGAACAGATTACAGAGGATTCCGGAAATACCCTGAAGGTCATTGCTGGATTCTAGAATAAGCCTATAAATCCGCATTCCAGAAATAAACTAGCAAATGCTTCTTTTTTTCCTTTGCATGTTATTTGTTAAAGAACCTTTAGTGTTTGTAGTGAATCAGAAACCCAAACTGTTGATTTCATCCCTGTTCTGCAGGAATGCCTTGAAAAACATACAGGTGAGGGAGGTAACCTAGTTTGTGACATTTCTGCCTTTACAGCACATCCCTGCTCAATTTACCAGATTCTTCAATGAGGAATGATGACCATTTCCAAGACTGGGTCCATATCTGATTAGCTATCATGGCACATTTGATCATTTTCTATGAACGTTTACTGTTCTAAATAATCTCTACCTTCAAGAAACTCTAATGCTAAAAAAGGCCCTCCCACTGGCACGTCTTGAGACTTATCGTTTAATTTTTAGGAATACCTCAGGAAAATAATTACAGGTCATTAAAATTTTCTGTATTTGATATAATAGGGATAATATTAAATCAGTATTTTTCCTGCTCCCTTACAAATCCCATACACCAGGAAATCATATTCTCTGAAACATTTTCAAGATCTATAAGTAAGAAAAAAAATCAAGCCAGGAAAGAGAGAATTTACTGAGTCAAATTGATCTTTTGTTAACTGGAAATCAGCTCACTAGAGTCTTAGGCAAATCTATAGTCTCAAAAGCCAAGATTGAGAAAAAAATTAGTATTTTCTGTATTATAATAGCTCCATTCTCACATGCTGATATCCAGACTAAGTTAAGCCGCAGAAAATATCATTGATCATTTTAAGGTCAAAACCTCTTATTGATTGCTTTTTATGACAAGTACTAATATAAGTATTTCATATTCATTAACTTCTTTCAACTTCACAACAATTTCCAACTGAGTTCCAGAGAAAAGGTACAGTGGCAGAGCACCCCAGCCAGCCACAGGAATTTGGAAGCATGGGGTAGCATGGCAGCAGCCTGCCATGGGAATTTAATGAGTCAGGTGGAGAGATTTTGGAGCTCCAGGTCAGAGAGTCTGCCGAGATGAGAACAAGCCTGCCTGCCAGTGCCTGGCCAGCCAGTCTACAGGTGCCCTGCTGGGATAGCATGGGATGGTGCCTTTTTGTATTTCATGCAACAATAACCCCCCTCCTCCTCTCAAAAATAAGGATAAAGATGGTATATATTCTCAACTTACCAATAAGTATCTATCATGTAAAATATTAAGGGCTTTTCATTTTAATTAATATATGCTAAAACTAATACTTATAGAATCTGCCTAGAATATGAATTCTGTTTCTAAGAAGGCTCTATGTTACATAGTGTCAACTGTGGTTCAGAAAGATAATGAGAACACTTGAATTAAAGGTTTACAAAGAACACATCATTGCATTGGATTACTCCTATTGCTTCAAGTTCATCCCGGGTTTACTCTATTAATTTATTTAATAATTGCCATTTATTGGTGTTAATAGTTTAACATTAGTTTAATTTATCATTGGTTGTTTTATTATTTATATGGGATTTAATAATGCATTATGTGTATTCTGATTCTAGCGGTCTTCACCAGACTATGACATGTATAGTTTAGATCACTTGTACTTCCTTTATAAAAGGAATTTATACACAACCACACCTTTGAAAATGTATGTCAACATTTTATTGGTACTGCCTGTGAATATGAACCATTCAAGTTTGGTATAACAGGGTCCACTGGGTTCAGTTATACCTGCTCTAAATAAACCAGCCATCTGCAGCCAATTGTATGCACTAAACAATGCTTGATACAATAAGTAATAGATGACTAGAGATTGAAAAAAACGAAAAGAGATCCTGAAAAGATGGAAGAGCACAGTAAGCCTCATTGTTACTGTTGTAACAGATGTAACTCCACAAATAGGTCACAGTTGATACAACAGAATAATGAAGTCTCCTATAGGTGTCCTGCCATCCTTCTGTCCTGAAAACAACTAGAGAAATAGAGCTTACTGAAACCACGTGTGGATGAGTCTCAAAAGGAAATACTAGGCAGCAAGTGTAGGATTGAATAGGTCAGCTCAGGAACTTTGAAAAATCCCACCAGGCCCCCAAGCACATAGGCATCCCTCCCCTCCTGGAAGAAACAGGTTAGAGAGCACATAGGCTAGAAGGGAGGGGCTGATTAAGCCCCAACTACCTCATTCCCTAAAGACCAATCAGTTTAAAAGTCACACTGTTCTGCCAATCACATTGTGCCTAATGGCTGCTGATCTAAAAACTATAAAAGCTCATCAAATGGGCTGCACGTGATTGTTCCCTTCCTCCTTTGTGTGCAGGGCAACTCCAGCATACTGGAACAATAAATTCCTCTTGCTTTTTCCATCGATCCCCGACTCCATGGTGTTCACTCAGGGGTCTCCGGTAACCTAAGGCTCCCCAGAGTCTTACATTTGGTGCATTGGCCAGGAACTGATCCCCTGTGGGGACACACTGGAGTGGTGAATTGGAAGTCTCTAGAAGGTTCTGTGGTTTTTGTCTGTCTTGCTGTTTGTCAGAGTCTGAGTCTGTAAGTCTGTTTGAACTTTCAGCTTGCTGGCAAGTATGGGGGTGAGGGCTCGGAGATGCTACAGTGTCTGGTGTGGTCAACAGCGGCAGACAGACGTGCCACAACCACAGGGTATCTGGGGGACACCCCAGAGACCCCGGGAGGAGCTGGGAAGGCTCTACTACTTCTGGAAACAGCAAGACAGTGTCAGCAGGAGCCAAGTCTTGCTTTAACCTGGTTTATCTGGCTCCTGCCCTATCGGCAGGGGCTCTTGGTTTGTCTCACATGGCTGGAACAAGCCAAGCAAGTCTGTTCTGCTTCAATGGAAGGGTCAAACTGTCTATAACTGGGCCCATGGAAGGGGTGAACTGTGTGCTGATTGTCTTTCTCTATGTTCTTGAACCTGGACACCCACACATGGCAGAGTTGAGCTGTCTGTATATTGATTGTTTTCCTCCGTGTTTGTTGGTATCTTGTTCTGTGTTCTTGGACTTAATCTGATGACTTTTTTTGGACACTGGAAAAACTGAATCTACCCCATTAAACATCCTAGTTAACCACTAGAGGGAAGTTAGGGAAAGATGAGAAAACTTGTCAGTACCACCCAGACCAAGTGTCCTATATAGTTACCTGAAAGAATCTAGTAGAGGACCCTCCAACCCCTTCATAGATAAAACCCTTTCTTTCCCCAAGACCCGCCTCACAGGTTCTGGCCATCAGGAAGAAGGAATCATGGAAGGAGAGATCTGGACTTGAGAAGAAGTCGATGCTCCAAGACCCTTCAACAGTGAACCTGTCACTCCAAGATCCTCCTCTTCCATGTCCCCCTACCCTGGCCCCAATGACCCCACCAACACCAGCACTGGTCCTGGGATCTTCAGTCCATATGGGACCATGGCCATTGTACCCTCTTTTATTGGAGGGAGGAGCAGGAGGAGACCCCCAACTTTCTAGTCCTGCCATGGGAATCCAAAGTCTAAAAGTCACCTCCCTTGATACCACGGTGGCTTTCCAGCTGAGGGCATATGGGCCTCTAGATAAGGGCAATCAAGCTATGCAATAGTGGCCCTTCTCTTTGGCCAACTTGTACAACTGGAAGGCTCAACCCCCTCCCCTTTTCCAAGGAGTCAATTAATCTCTTTGAGACTGTTTTATTTACTCATCAGCCCATCTAGGATGATATCCAACAACTCATGAGAGTGCTTTTCACAAATGAAGAGCAAGAAAGGATAATGCAAGACGTCAAAAAGAATGGCCCCTCAGACACCATCAATTGACCAGGCTGTTGTCAACATCGGGCTTTCTCTGACTATGGCAAAAGGTAAGAGGCACCTGAAGATCCACCACCAGACTCCACTGGCAGGTCTCAAGGGGGCTGCATGATGACCCACAAATTTGAGGTTCATAAGGTTAGACAGGAATCAGATGAGTAGCCTGCTGCCTTTCTAGAGCGACTCATGGAGACATTCCACCAATATACACCCTATGATCTCAGCAGCAAAGAAGATAAAGCTACTGTGACAATGGCTTTTATAGACCAGGCTAGTAGAGATATCAGAAAAAAGCTTCAGAGACTAGAAAGACAGGGTAAGCCATTGAGGGAGTTAGTGCAGGTTTCTGAGAAAGTCTACAATAACAGGGAGACAGAGGAGAAGGAGCAAAGAATGAGAAAGGAAGAAAAGCGACAGAGAAGGAATGTACAAAGAGTCCTGGCTACAGTAGTTAGGCAAAGCAGAGAACAGAGACAGAAAAGGACCAGTGCATATACTGCCAGGAGAGAGGCCACTGGACCCGAGAGTGCCCTAACAAATGGAAGTCAGGAGCAGGAAATCCCAGGCCTTGGGAAAAGCATCCCCAAAGAGCAAAGGTATTAGCTCTGGGTGAAGACAGTGATTAGGGGACATGGGGTTCAGAGCGCCTCCCCGAACCTAGAGTAACTCTGAGAGTAGAGGGGAAACCCACTCAATTCTTGGTAGACACAGGGGCTCAACACTCAGTCCTCCAAGCCAATGGCCCATTTCCAAGAAAAGATCTTGGGTCCAAGAAGCCACAGGCACCAAAATGTATTCATGGAAGAACAGTGGAACTAGGGATGGACCGGGTATCCCATTCATTTAGGGTCGCCCCAACTGTTCCTATCCTCTGTTGGGGTAAGACATATTCTCCAAAATGGGGGCCCAGATACACTTCCTGCCCAATAGGCCACAACTAACTGGCCCAAAAGGAGAGACCTCTCTGACTAATCCGTGCCAAAAACTGAGGCTACCTGGTCTACAGATGGGAGCAGTTTTCTCATTGAAGGTCAGAGAAGAGCAGGTGCTGCTGTGGTGGATGGCAAAACTCTCATCTGGGCAGTACCTCTACCCCTCAACACCTCTAACTCCTGGCATGTTGACACAAAAAGTGGAGCTAATTGCCCTCACCAAGGCCTTGGAACTTGGAGCCAGCAAGAAAATTAACATGCACATGAATAGCAGGTATGCCTTTGCCACAGCCCATGTCCACAGGACTATATGCCAAGAGAGGGGACTGCTCACATCAGAGGAAACAAACAGAAAATCTTAGATCTCTTGGATGCCCTAATAAAGCCAGCAACTGAGTATTATTCACTGCCCAGGACATCAGAAGGGAAGAGACTCAGTGGCCAGGGGCAATAACTAGACTGATCAAGTGACTCGAGAAGTGGCTATGCAGGAGCCTATCCTGGTTATGGGCCTGCAAGAAACACCTGCTGGGAAATGGGAATGGACTAAGGGATGGCCTCACTTAAAATATATAGAAGAAGAGAGAATTCAGATTGCTAGCCACCCTACCAACTATTACCTAGAGAAGGAAGGGCAATGGTGCACACAAGAAAGAAAATTATACTCCCCAGAAAGCAAGCAAAAAGACTTACTAGGTCAAATATATATATATAAAATTAATCAGGTTTTAGGCCAGAAAGATAATAAAACAGTGTAACGTATGCCAGCAAATGAATGCTTATGAAGCCAAGAGTAAACAGGGCAAAAGACCTAGGGGAGAACAGCCTGGAGTATATTGAGAGGTCAATTTTACAGAAGTTAAGCCAGGAAAATATGGTTACAAATATCTTCTGGTGTTTGTAGATATTTTCTCTGGATGGATTGAGGCATTCCACACCAAACAGGAAATTACTACCATGGTATCCAAGAAGATATTAGAGGAAATTTTCACGAGGTTTGAAGTGCCCAAGGTAATTGGATCAGACAATGGCAGAGATATCGGGGACTAATTGAAAACCCCATTGTGTGTACTGTCCCCAGAGTTCAGGGCACATAGAGAGAATGAACAGAATCCCAAAAAGAGACCTTAACTAAATTGACCTTGGAGGCTGGCTTGGACTGGGTGGTGCTCCTCCCCTTAGCCCTGTTCCGAGTCCAGAACAACCCCTACCATTTTAACCTGGCCCCTTTTGAGATCCTGTGTGGTACGCCAACTTCCTTGGTGTCCACAGGGCCCTCCCAGAAGGTATCCCACAGCATGATATTTGGCCCAAACTGTCTGCCTTAAATGCTCCAGGGATGCCAGAGACCCCTTACTGCTTCCAGGCCGGTGACTGGATCTATCTAAGGACGCATCAGGCACAGTTGCAGGAACCCTGATGAAAGAGACCCTTCCTGGTGCTGCTCGCTCTTCCCATAGTCCTCAAGGTAGATGGTATTGTGGTGCACACTTCTCATGTGAAACCTGCAGGTGCCCTGCTCCCCAGAGACTCCCACTGGATGATACAGAAGATGGACAATCTGCTCAAGTTCAGATCACTTGACCTTGATTATGACTGCCTGGTGGTACTTTTGGATTCTGGATCATTCCCCCATCCTATGTGCCCATCCACCAAGCCTGTTACAGCACTCACTGTCTCCCTTCTGTTCTGGTTGAGGGTGGCTGGGGCAGCTACTGGGACCTCCACTTTGGTCTTACAAATGGAAAATTATGACAGTCTGAAGGCAGCCATTGATTTAGAAATAGAGAGAATAGAAACTTCCATCAGTCATCTTAAAGAATCACTGACTTTGTTATCATAAGTAGTACTACAGAATAGGAGGGGATTAGACTTAACTTTTCCTCCAGTAAGGAGGGCTATGTGCTGCCTTAGCTAAAGAGTGTTGCTTTTATATAGACCATTCTGAGGTTGTTAAAGATTCAATGGCCAAGGTGAGAGAAGTGTTAGCCAAGTGGAAGAGGCTGGTTTGAGTCTTGGTTTAACTTATCCCCTTGGTTAACCACCCTCATATCTACCCAGTTAGGACCCCTAATTGTTTTCCTGCTATTGTTGACTTTTGACCCCTACATTTTGAACCACTTGGTTGCTTTTGTTAAGGAACACATAGGTACAGTACAGCTAATGATTTTAAAACAGAAATACAAAGAAGTAGATACAGAAGACCAGGAGTATGGGCAATCAGAAAACCAACAATAGCTTCAGGATTTAAGCTTGCACAAAGAAAGGAAGGGTATGAAGAGGTCAGCTCAGGAACTTTGAAAAATCCCACCAGGCCCCCAAGCACATAGGCATCCCTCCCCTCCTGGAAGAAACAGGTTAGAGAGCACATAGGCTAGAAGGGAGGGGCTGATTAAGCCCCAACTACCTCATTCCCTAAAGACCAATCAGTTTAAAAGTCACACTGTTCTGCCAATCACATTGTGCCTAATGGCTGCTGCTCTAAAAACTATAAAAGCTCACCAAACAGGCTGTACGTGGTCGTTCCCTCCCTCCTTTATGTGCAGGGTGATCCCAGCATGCTGGAACAATACATTCCTCTTGTTTTTTGCATCGATCCCCGACTCCATGGTGTTCACTCAGGGGGTCTCTGGTAAGATAAGGCTCCCCAGAGTCTTACAGGATACCACAGATTCTACATAAACTCTATCCAATTGGCCCAGCATCTGTATCATGTACACAATGGGCAGATCAGAAACTGGTAAGAACAAGAGAACTAAACAGAACCTTGCAGATCAAAACAGAAACTCCCAGATCAAAAAAATTAACATATTTCATAAGAATAAATAGGATCTTGAGTCTATACAATATAGTAACAATATCAGAGACACAATTAATAGTCACCTGACATAAAAAGAGATGGAAAAAGATGAGCCATTCCCAAAAGACAAAATAATCAACATAGCCCAATCCTAAATAGCCCAGAAGTCAGAATTAGCACCACTTAACAAGCTTCTTTTTTAAATGGATTGAGTCTATGAGAGAGATCTACTCTTGCTCAAATCACAGAGCATAAATTAATGTGGAGCACCTAGGCTCACTAGGTTGCCAAGAGCCATTTAGCAGAACCTAAAAACTATCAGGTGATCTTCCTGAAAGGGTTCTGCCATAGACGGACAATCTGTAATGGATTTGCTTCTCTAGGCAAGGCCAAGGAGATTATCTGGGGAAAGATTTCTGCTATTAATATGCATCTCCTGTTATTATTAAATATACAACAATCACTAGGTATTGGCCCACCCTTTTGAGCAGTTTTCTGTAGACCTACAAAGATGTACTATCTTATATTGATGCTATAGAGACAAATAGATAATGATTCTATAGAATTCCTGACTTGATTCAAATAATTTTAGGAAGAAAGTTTTTAGAGATGGTCTTAGTTGCAAGAAAGATGTAATAAAGTTAGAATCAAGAATAGAATGTGCCCACTCCTCATAAGTAAATGCTACATAATAACAAATACTATGAGCTTTCATAATTACATTAAGAAGAGAAATACACTTGGGACAATTTTGTGTTTAAGGAAAAACACTTAGGTCCAAGGATAAAGTCACAGGTGTGCACTTCAATAAGGCAAGGCTATGTAAAAATTGTTGCTTTGAACTTATAATGAGTATATTAGAATGAAACACTGCTTTGAACTTAATATCAAAATCCTTCTGCAACTCCCATTCTATGCAACTTTTTATCTCTAAAATAATTTTCTAAAGAATTTTTTGTTTAAGAAGACATAAGAGACTATATATATTTGTTGGTTGAATGGTTGGATTGGGGTGTTCTGCCCCATCCATCCATTCAGCCAGCCAGCCAGCAAAACGTATATGTCTGTTTGTCTATCCGTTTGTGTAGGTATATGTGTAAGCATGAATAAACACTTGCGGAGTTGATTGTGACAGTTAGGCCCAGACAGAGTGTGGGTGTATGACTATTTTAATGTATATGTGTCTGTGCATATTTGACTCTCTGGTTCACAAAAAGTTAACCAGCTTAGCCAGAGAGGCTTCTGGCTGATTCACCAGAGAAAGAAGCACCAGCAACAAATTCTTTTACTTAATCCCTCCTATCCCTGCTGTTTTACTTTGAGGTGCTAAAAATCAGAGACTATTGCTGTTTCTGGCCTCAGAGGAACTTAGGACAGGTAAATGTTTTCATATATATATGGGCAACCCTAAATATTTCACAAGAACAAGTCTTGTCCCTTCGAATGCTCATTCCCCCCTCAAATGCTATTCTCCTTTGACTTACCTCAAGAGCAAACCAAGAAAGAACAGCTTAGGATGGCCCCTAGCACTAGGCATCTTATAAACTACCTAAAACTAAAGACTCTAAACAGCAACTAGTGCACACCAACGAATCACACCATCACTAACTTGTCACCAGAAATACCTAAGACCAGAAGTCAGTGAAGGGGTGTCCTTAGCACACTGAAGGAAAAATGATTGCGAGATCATGGCAGTGACCTTGCAAAATTACCCAACAAGAAGGGAAGTGAAGTGAGGACATCTTCAGAGAATATAAGCTAAGAGCTGTTCACTATGATGAGCCAGAGTGGGAGAATACCCAGAGGAGCCCCACATTCTCAGAAGAGACTGGTAAGAGGGATGGGGGAAGGTCTCTGTGAAGGGGACTAGGATGGGGGCAGCATTTGAAATGTAAATGAATAAGTAAATATAAACTTTAATAGGAAATTATAAAACAAAGTTCCCCAATACAAAGGAGCAAGAGCATGAAAATGGGGAGCTGCAGAGATGGTTCAGAGTTGGAACCACACACTGCTCCTTCAGAGGACTTGGGTCAGCTCCCAGCACCTCTATCTGTAACTCCAGTTCCAAAAAATCCAGTACCCCACTGGTGCCTTTGAGGGCATTGGGTATGCCAGTGGTACACACACATACATGCAGGTAAGTGTTCATAGACATAAAGCAAAAAATTAAATGAATCTCCTCTAAAATATAAGCAAATTTATATCTTTGAGAAAAAAATGTCTGGATAAACATAAAAGATTAGATTGCTCTTGATTTTGTCATCTGTTACATGTAAAGCAAAATTTCATATTATTTATAAAGTTTATAAAATACACATGAAAACTATAGTAATATCAGTGAGATGGATTTTTGTAGTTGTAATTCTTTACATTTGGCATGAAGTAGTAAAATATTTTTAGTAGCAAATTTTAAAATGTATATTGTAATCTTCATAGCAACCCACTAAAAAGGTAATACTACTTTAGAGAAACTTAATGAAAAATCTTTAATGTACTAAGAGACCATGCAAGATCCTTGGACACTATTAAAAAAAACTATAAATTATAGGTTATAGTAAGAATTTCACATAAAGGGCATAGAAAATGTTTCTAACAGATTCATAAAGGAAAATTCTTCAAATTGAGGGAAAGAGAAGCCAACAAGATACAACTGGCTTACAAAACACCGAACAGATAACACTAGTTACAATAATGAATGCACAGAAAATATATACACAGAAGCTATGTTGAAATCTGTAAGAGAATGGCCTAGTCACATATTAAGACAGGCTCATCAGAGTAACTGCTGAGTTTTCAACACAAATCATAAAAGAGGAAAGGGCTTGGACATATGTCTTTCAAACTCAAATGTCACAGCTTTCAACCCAATTAAACATACACAGAAAAGCTATTTATCATGATTGAAGTTGAAAACAAATTTCATGTAATAGAATCAGGCTAACAGAATTTGTGACCACCAAGCCTTCTACAGAAGAAACTGGGAAGGGAGGCAGTTCATTCTGAAGAGAAAAATAAGCATAATTGAGTCAACAAAAAGAAAAAATAATCAATGAAGCTAAGATATTCATGAAGCAAATGAAGACTAAGGAATTCCTAGATCATATATGATCAACAAAATAACAAGGAGCATTATGTACTTTTCAAAAAATAACCCTGAATATTAGTAGTCTCAAATTCCTCATTAAACAACACAGTCTAGCCAACTGAATTATAAAACAGAATCCATATTTGTTTTAGTCAGGGTTTCTATTCCTGTACAAACATCATAACCAAGAAGCAAGTTGGGGAGGAAAGGGTTTATTAAGCTTATACTTCCACATTGCTGTTCATCACTAAAGGAAGTCAGGACTGGAACTCAAACAGGTCAGGAAGCAGGAGCTGATGCAGAGGCCATGGAGGAATGTTTCTTACTGGCTTGCATCCCCTGGCTTGCTCAGCTTGTTCTCTTATAGAGCCCAAGGCTACCAGCCCTCAGGTGGTACCACCCATAAGGGGCCCTCCCCCCTTGATCACTAATTGAGAAAATGCCATACAGCTGGATCTCATGGAGGCATTTTCTCAACTGAAACTCCTTTCTCTGTGGTAACTCCAGCTTGTGTCAAGTTGAAACAAAACCAGCCGGTACAAAACTTTTGCTGCTTAATGTGAAAACAATATTCCAAGCAAATGAGACCAGCAAGCATTTGTTTTCTTAGCTGGTAAACATTAACTTTAAACTAAGTCTTGTCAGAAAAAATAAAGAATGTTACCTCATATTGATCATAGGAATAATCCATCAAAAGTAAATTACATATAAAGATATATTTATGAAATTCACCCAATTTAATCAAGCAAACACTACTCAATTTAAAATCACATATTAACCCCAAACACAGCAATAGTGGGTGACATTGTCATACCACTTTCACGATTAGATGGGTCAACTGCACACACACAAAAATCCAATAAATAAATACTAGAATTAAATAACATCGTGTATCATTTTGACCTAACAGATATCTACAGAATACTCTACCAAACACTAAAAGAATTCACATTTTTAAACAGTCCGTGGACCATTCTCTAAAACAAATCACATATTAGGACAAAAAGTAATTCTCAGAAATATAAGAATATTGAAAGGCATCCTTTATTTTACCTAGACACAATGGTCTAACTCTAGAAGTTAATATAAAAACTACAGAGATCACTATTAAATGATTAATTATGGATTCAAATAATGGATTGTTTGAACTAATGGAAAGTCAAAGCATAATATATCTAAATCTATAAGAGAGAATGAAGGCTGACCTAAGAGGGAAGTTTATAGCTCTGAGTATCTATACTTAGAAAATCAAAGAGATTTCAATTTTACAACACGTTGATGAGACTTAAGGCATTGGAAATACAAGAAAAAACTGATCCCTAAAGCAGAAGATAGATGAAGAGAAATAATGAAGATTTTGGCAGAAAAATAAGGAAATATAAATAAAAGCTAATTTAAACAGTAAGGAAAAAAATCAATGAAACAAAGAGCTGGTTATTTGAAATAACAAAGAAAAGTGACAAATCCATAGCCAAATTAACCAGAAGAATGAGAAACTGAAATTAATACAATCATAGGTGAAAAGGGAGACTGAAAAAGTTCAGAGAATTGCTCTAAAAGTGATATTCCCCTAAACTGAGCAGGACTGTGCAAGGTCCTCACACCCAGGAGTGGCACAGCAGAGCCATATGGTAGCTCCAATCCCTACCCCCTTTGAGAAAGTTTAGATTGATTTCCAGAATGACTGCCCTAGATTAAACCCCTACCAAAGTATATAAGGGTTCCTTTGCCCACATTCACACTAGCATTTGCTATCTATTATATTACTTATGTTCAGAATTCTGACAGGGTGAGACAGAACTTTACCTAGTAGTGTTAACTTCCATTTCCCAGCTAAGGGTTTCCAACCATTTGAAGAGGTTTGGGGCCATTTAAATTTCTTCTTTTAAAAACTTTATGTTCAGTTCTATTACTCATATTTTGTTTTGATTTATTTGTTTGGGTTTTTTCTTTGTTATTGTTTTTTTGTTTTTTGAGACAGTTTTTCAGTGTAGCCTTGGATGTCCTGGATCACTCTATAGACCAGGCTGGCCTCAAGATGCTGCTGCTTATGCCTCCCTAGTGCTGAGATTAAAGGTGTGCACCATCATCTGTCTTATTCCTCATTTAACTGAACTGTCAGATATATAGTTGGCAAAGATATTCTCCCATTTTTGAGATGCCTCCTCACTCCATGGTCAGTTTCTTTTGCTCTAATATTTAAAGTGCAGAAACTAACCAACATGTATATTCAGTCATAGAGGTATACATACGTACACACATATACATGCACATGCACACAGGCACACACGTATACACGCATACATGCACACTCAGAGAACATCATAGAAGTGGGAGCAGAAAGAATGTCAGAGTGGAAAAATGAGGCATATAGAAATGCTGTCCTCTGGACATGACATGGTTATTTCATAGCTGCTGTGGTTATCTGCACAAGACCTGCTTAACGTCAAGCCAGTTAAAAATTCTATCATAGAGTGGAGAGGGACTCACAGGGCCTCTCCACTACCTAAGAAGCTCTTGACAATTGATGGCTACTGGGGGAAGGAAAGTCAGTTTTCTCCAAAGCTGTGTCCTCTGATAGGCTAACCATGCTTTAGAGGATGGCCCCACACCCGTGCCAAGGTAGAGACAGGCGATAATGAAAGTAGCAAGAAGGGATTAGGGCTAAAGCTATGATTCAGCCTTACTTCAATGTACTTGATAGGAATCAGATTAAACAAGGATTCCTGTAATTATACAGTTAAGATTCCTTGATGAATCTCCACAGGACTTCATGACGAATGAGTTCTAAGAGATGGGGAAGGAGGCATCATTTGTACTTCTGACTTTTCTTCTGTGGACAGCCAGGTAAGTTTAGAGTATGAGGGAAGAGTCCATTTGAAAATAGTTTCATCTTGGGTGACCAAACTGTCTAGCTGAAGATATTAGGTAAGTGTTTTGTTTTGTCTTATTCAGTGTCTAGCAAGTCAGTACAACGGATGTGTCTAAAAATACATATTCTTCACTTGTATGTTGACTGACAAATCTTGCATGCCAGGAGGTTTTATCAATATCAACTCATTTAGTCCTGCAGTAGCCATTCGATTTTAGTGCTGGTTTTAGTTTTAAGAAGAAAGGAACAGGCTCAAGGAGGTCAGCAACAAAGAAACTATAAATTAGGATTAAGACTCATGTGTCTGTTTCTAAATCCCTGGCTAACTCTTTGTTCAAAGACAGCCTCTACCACAAACCATGTGACCTTTATGGAAGTGAAGCTCTATCTTAGCACTTACTCTCTTTTCTTATTCAGACTTTGTTCCTTTCTCTTTCGTGGACACACCAGAAGCAAATCCAGCAATATTGCCCTTGCCTGTGCTCAGGTTACCAGAAAATGCTGCCTTCTCTGTATCCCTTTACTAAAAGTAAAATAGGAAAACAGAAAGCACCCCCCAATGCTGCAAGATTAGGGGTGCACTCATTTAACATTGCTCTTCAAATCTTTTGAGGAAGCTGAAATCTAATTTAATCTATTACATGATTGTACTAAATTGCCTAACCACATCAAAGCTGCAATGGCCTCACACTCTGGGAAGGGACATTGTTAAAATGGTTTCAAATATATAATGCAGTCTCTCAGGTGCTCAAGACAGGGACGCCCATCCCTGAATATAAAGCTTCCTTTACACTTGGAGATCAAAACAACGGAGCCATTATTTGAGAGGCTGGATGAAATACCAGATCCATTTCTTATTAGCTTCCATCATTAAAGAGAATTTTGTAGCATGGCTATTTTATAGGGGTTTTTGCCTACCCCCTACCCCATGGTCTTTAAAAAGAAAAGGCACTCCTAATGGGATGAAGGAGCAGAAGATTTTGAAGATCAAGATTATGAGTAAATTTCCCACTAATTGCACTGTTTTCTGCTTTCAGAAAAGAAAACCAAAGACTGTTTTCCACTTCCCCTCTGCATCTAATGCCACCCATTTTAGGAATGCAAAAGAGATGCTAAACACATTGCCTTTCAATGAGAAGGAAGAGGGGGGCTTACTCCTCAGTCTTGCCTTTGTGAGTACTGGTGAAGAATGTTCTATGTGAAGCTATTTTCTGAAATAACAGGTGAGTTTTCCCATAGCAACATTGTTGCACTAAGCAAGATTCTTTGTAAAAACCACAAAACTCAAGAAACGCATGACATTTCCAGAGATGCCATGATGTTTCCAGAGTTGACACTAAGACAAGGTATTGGGATTCTCAAAATAAGAGGAACATCCTCCACTCTCTTGAGAACTCTTCTGGAAGCCTTGTAGCAGTGGGAAGTCAGCCTGAGATGAAGAAAATAATGTTTCAGAAGGCAGATCATTGTGTACCCAGAGAAGAGTAGCTGGACAGAGAAGAGTAGCTGGACAGAGAAGAGTAGCTGGGACCAGGTACAAGTGTGAATCCAGACTCTGTACTGTTTCTAGCTCTCAAGGCTAGATTTTTTTCTGTGTCTGAGCTTCCATGTCTATACTAGTAAGGATTAAGAGCATATCTTTAACTTTGTTGGGATCAAATAAATTGCTTCAAAATAAGAGTTTCAGGAACATAGGCTACTGGTATAGTCAGCTCATTTACTACTTTTCCCTGACCTCTCAAGACACATTTACCTTCCATCTTTAGGTGGACAAACTGAAGCCTATAGACATTGAACAGTTTTCCTAATGAAAGATAGTTATAAAGAACAAGTTTTAAAATGTATGGCAGAATTTATGATCAAGATATGATTCCCAAAACTTCATGCTTGTTTCATAATACTATCCTGCAATAGCATTAGTAATCCAGGGTCTTCATCAACAAATGGCCTCCCTCACCTCTCAGTCCTCTTACTGAATTGCTTCAGCTACCAACTTCACAAAAGCAAGGGAAAGAAATAGAAGTGTTGAAACTCTGTCTTTTTGCAAAGAATGAAGAGTTTGCCCATATCCTTGCCTAACACAGGGCAAACAGTCAAGTCTATTGACTGTTGACAGTTGGCTGTTGACTGTAGACTGTGCATTCAGAAAGATGAAGCTTGTCTGTGTTTTGAATTTCTGTTGCATATGTTCAGTAAATCCATAGTTTGAGCTCTTTGGAAATGACACAGGAGTATGCAAATGCAAGCCTAGCCTTGGAAATCCTTTGGGAGAGTAATTAACTAATTAGAGAAATTTTAGTCATAAGAAACTTTTGACGAAACGGTTAAGCCAAAGCATAGCAAGGCTGGGGCCCATAAAGCCAGCAGTTAGATGCAAGACTTTTGGCATAGCAAGGCTGGGGCCCATAAAGCCAGCAGTTAGATGCAAGACTTTTGCCATGACTATTTGTAAAAGAACTAACAAGGTATTCTCACAGGCCTGACATTGACTTGCTCCAGCTTTTCTTCCCATTCGAAGCTGGACCATAGAGAAAACAGATGTAAGACTGCGTATAGAACAGAACTATTCCTAGACCAGAGAATACATCATCTGTGGTTTTGGAGAATATCTGTGGAGATCATCAGGAAAGTGGCATTTGCTGCTGTATCAGCATGGGTTCCACACACTCCCAGCAGCCCTCAAAACACTTCCTGGTAATCTGAAAATAAATTGTATGAAGAAGGTTCCTTTAAGAAACTACAATTCTCAGAGTCCAATAGGGACTTGCCCTGTGTTTACCTAAGTGGCTAGCCTACATCATTCTTTACACTGCCACCACACCCCTTTAATCATTACACTCGCCACTTTTGTAGACATCCCCTTCAGATTTTCCATACCTTACTCTCTTACCAGAAAATCCTTCCTTGTTATTTTTTTAATGTTACTGCTATTGTTCCCAATTCTGTTTTCTGCCAATAACAGTGTTCCAACTGCCCTTTATTAAGCTGTTGTTATTTATCAGACATGTACTTGGTAATTTTTTTGGTTCTTTTTTCCATTCCTGATTATAGATTTTATTTTTCACATTTATTTATTTACTTTACATCCCAATTACTACCTGCTTCCAGTCCCCCTTCACAAAGTCCCTCCCACTATCACCCCTCTCCTTCTCCTCTGAGAGGGTTGAGCCTCCCCCCCCCCCATTCCATATCCTCACACATACTAAATCTTTGCAGACTAGGTGCATCCTTTTCCACTGAGGCTAGACAAGGCAGCTCAGTTAGGAGAATGGATTCCACAGACATGTAACAGCTTTAGGGACAGCCCCTGTTCCGGTTATTAGGAGACCCACATGAAGACTGAGCTGGACATCTGCTACATATGTATAAGGTTCCTCAGCCCAGCCCATGTATGCTCTTTAGTTAGTCATTCAATCTCTGAGAGCCCCAAGGGTCTAGGTTAGTTGACACTGTTGGTCTTCCTGTGGAGTTCCTATCCCCATTTAGGGCCCTCTCCTTCCCCCAACTCTTCTATAAGAGTCCCAGAGTTCCATCCAATGTTTGGCTATGGGTCTCTACATCTGTTTCAGTCAGCTGCTGGGTGGAGTCTCTCAGAGGACAGTTATGCTAGGCTCCTGTCTGCAAATATAACAGAGTATCATTGGGGGGAGTCTTTAATATGAATTTGCATGCAAATTTATTTGATCTTCTGCTACAGCAAACAATAACACAATGCTTTCACAGTATTTTAACAGCTCTCCGAATCTCATCACATAATATTTAAAATTAAGATACACAACTGATCACAATACAGAGAACAAGACACTGAGTGCTCATTTATAAATAAGAAATCTGTATTTTAACTTCACCAGCACCAAGGCTTGGAGAACACAGTAGAAGAAGAAGCGGAAAGAATGTAAGAACTGGGTGATAGAAAGGAGTTTTGTTAAAATGATGTCTTCTGGTCATGGGATGGCTTTTGTACTCATTACCTCACAGTTTCTGAATTTTTCCCCATTGATTTATGTATTCACTTTACACCCTGATCGCTGTTCCCCTCCTGCTTCCCCCTCACAAAGTTCCTCCCACTACCCCCTCCCCTTCTTCTCTGAGAAGGTGGAGCCCCCACCAGGTATCCCCAGCAGCTGTATGTTACAGCATGGATATCCTCAGCAATATGCATGCTACATATGTGCAGTGTCCTAGGTCCAGCCTATGTATGCTCTTTGATTGGTCATTTAGTCTCTAAGATCCTCCAAGGTTCTAGGTTACCCAGCACATATGCACTGTGCATATTGTTGGAGAACCCCACTAACCAAGGTTACTCATAAGATCTGCACAAGATCAATCCAGCCAAAATTCCAGCATACCTTATTGAGGCTCAGTCTGTTGGAGAAAGTTCATCACTGAGGACAGCTTTGAAGGTTTATAGCTCTGTCTAATTTTCTGATTTTTTCTGTTTCCTGTGTGGCTAAACACTTGAGCATCCAGTTACTTGTTCCCACTGACATGCTATACGCTTCACTACCATTATGGACTCTAGCCCTCTGGCACCATCACAAACAATAAATTCTTCGCATCTTAAATTGCTTTTGGACAATGGTATTTTATCACAACCACAGAACCATAGCTGATATAGGTACAGTCAGTACAGAATTGATATGCCCTAGCCCAGCTTGATGCATAAAATAAGTTCATAGGAATAACTTATAACCTGGTGGATGGCTCTGGAAGGCTACATTTAAAGTAATTTGTCACCATTCTGAATACCAAGTTCCTATATAGTATAGTTTTAAGTCTATAAAAGAATTCATAAACACCTGATTTTGGATTGGTAAAGCAGGAGCAATGACTACAGATGCAGAGAAAACAAGGCACTGACAAAACCAGACTCTGGTCATGCTATAAGTTCATATGTACTGTCTCACTCTTATCCATGCTTTTCCGGTCCCACAAAATACTGTCTAACCATAGAATGTGCTTGGTGTTTTATGTCTACTGTTTGTCACATTATATTCTCAGAGACTAGGAATGCCATCATTATCCCTGGTTTATAGATAAGGAAACAGTAACATAAAAAGGTTAAATGACCAAGTCACTCACAGTTAAAAATCATCACATCGAGGATGCGAACCTAATTCATTCAACATCCCACTTCACTTTTGACCTGCCAAGCAGCTGAGCACAGTCATGTTGGTTGAGTACTGTGGTAAGGGCTAAAGGAGAAGACTATTGTCCCTGTTTCATGTAGATCACATACTGGTATGTAAAATGCAGTTCAGTGTAAAACTTACCTAGTGTCCTAAGCTGATTTTGCTCATGACAAAATCAAGATAAAATATCGGACCAACAACAAAACAAAGAAAGCAGTTTAAGGAAGATCAGGTTTTTTTTGTTTTTGTTTTTGTTTTCTGGTTTACAGTTCAAGGGATTTCGTTCAAAATGGTAGGTAAGGCAAAGGCGGCAGAAGCATGAGGCTCACATTACAACACCATTCCAAAAGCAAAGAATGGAGTGCTCAGCTACTCTTCTCCTACTGGTGTAGCTCAAGACCCCAGCCTATGGAATGGTGCCACCAAGAGTTAGGGTGGGTCTAACCTAATCTAGAAGACCTCATAGGCAATCTCCTAGGTGATTCTAGATCCTGTCTAGTTGACAATCAATACAAACCATTATGCCAGATGATGGAGTTGTAATCCAGGAACTCCAAGGCAGCAAGACTAGATATTGTCCCTGGAAAAGTAGAAGACTTCACAGGGAAGATAAACTTTGGGCTAGATCTTGAAACAAAGTTATAAATTGCTAGATTATGAGAGAGAAGGGTAGTGGATTTGTAAACTGTGGTTAAACAATTCCACAAGATACAAATGTGTTTGGTTAATCTCTGTTAAACACTTAGCCTTCTCTTTTTCTCCCATAAAACCATCTCCTTAGCAATGTTTCTTAACTCTATGCACGTAGAATATACTATGTGCCATGGACTCCTATCCTTGCATGCCCTGGAAATGGGATTCATGAGTCTTTTATGTTATTGTTCAAACATCTATCTTAATTACAGTGTCCTGTGGAGCTTTATTCTTTTTAAGGATATAGAACAGTTTTTACCACTGGAAACTCTCTCAAGTTTGATCAGCTCAGACTTCATTTCCAGTAGAAACAGCTTTCCTGTATATCTTGTATTCTTTTTGCTTTAGAAATAATGAAAGATAATAGAAGAAAACAATTAACTGTCCCTGTTTTATTCAGGAAGGGAGTTTGCATGAGAAACGGTAAAGACTCCCCAAGGATAGAACACATACATGGTTCTCTTAAAATTGCTCATTTCAGAGTCTCAAATTGTATTTATCCATGTACTCAACGTACATCTCCAGCCTGACTCAATTCATAGGTGATTTGAACTCCTCTCAGAGTGAGTCTGTCAGCAGAGAGAAAGCAGAGTCCATGGAGGGGTCTTTAAGTAAGATACAAGACATGTGTATGGAAAGGAAAAGTTCTGAGGGATTTGCAAAGTATACCTAATATGCCAAATGCTTGTCTTTATTTCTTCAAGCCATAGTAAGAATATACCATAATACAAGCCCATTGATTGCTTCCTTCACCCCAAAATCTCTCACTACAAAAAGTCTTTCAGAAAAAATAGATGCTTAGTTACAAAACTTGGTTTTGGTTAAGATTGGGGTCTTCTTTAAAAAGTAGTAACCATAACTGATGATAAATGGACAGTGGCCAGTAAGACACTTTTTGAGAAGTCTAGATCTAGGAAAAATGTTCTTTTCAACCAATGGGGAGACCTCTCCTTCCACTTCATCTGCAGCTTAGTCATGTGATGTTATAACTCTTCTTTTTCCTCATTCATGGACCTCTTAACATGCCCAAAGACTGTCATCCTGACCCTTTAGTCAATGCCAGGCTCAGTGGAGCTCAGAAGAGGAATGCTGTAAGAAAAGACACAGGTCCTGGGTCTGATGCCACATTTCAAGGACAGGTGTTTTTTTCTACTAGCTTTGTGAGACAAATGATGCCCAACTTCTACACTTCAATACTCTGCCTGCAAACATCAAAGCAAATGTACACCTTGTAAAAGTTGAATTTATAACTGTGCATCTAAGTGTGTGTAATTGTCCTGTATTTAATAGGAAACTAAGATTTACCACATTCTTACCCTCTCGCTCCTTGTTCTTGCTTCTAATTGTCTTATTAGGCCAATGAGCACCTTTTATAAATATATCAGTATGTGTTAAACTTCTGCTGTTATTGCTAGCTACATGAATGATATCACAGAATTTCAGTTTCTTACGTGAAACCTAAGACTTTGCCTCGCAGTCTGCTTAGGAAACCTATTCCCACATTCATTGTGTCAAGGATGATAATTTTCCCCCAGTGCCAATCTACATGCCTAAATCACTCCCTAAAAGGAGGACAAAAAAAGCTGGTATAAAAGGGCCTGTTTATTTTGTCACTTTTCCCAGAGGCAAGGGCATTACAGGCAATAGTGAGTAGGAAAATGAGACTATAAAGAAATATCTGACAGTGTTTCCTTCATCACGGTCCACATCTGCTGATCCAGCCAAAAGTGAGGGGGCAGAGGTGAACTTTGCTATGCCACGGTGAATAATGCAATCACACATTGGTTACCAAACTACATTTAACTGTCATATAAATCCTGCCTGCCTCCATACCTCACCTCATTATCTCACAGGAAATGTATAGCTTCCACAAAGTCAAATGTGCTCCGGTCTGTGCCTCTGAAGCTGAGACAGAGATGCAGGGCTGAGAGTCACGTGCCTGCTGCACCAGCAGCCCAGCTTCCCTGGAAAACATAAGGAACCTGACGCAGACATCCTAAGCATTCACTTGTCATGGGCCATCAGGCAAAACACTTGAACACTCTGCTTTAGATCTGCCAAATAGAAAATGGGAGTACTCCTGCCTTGCAAATTAGGAGGTACAAAGATCTTAGCAAATCATTCAAGGTCAAAATCAAATCTTTAACTAAAGATCTGGATGAACATGGACTCAAAGTCTGTCTTGACTCACAACATTCTTTCCCCAAAACAACAACACAAAGTCCTGTCTGTGTTTATGCCACTATGGTTCTTTGGTAGAAGCAAATTGGGCTCAATTAAACCCTTAACAATGGCACTTGCTATTTAGGGCCTCTTACTCTCAACAGGCTAAATTATGCAGATTCCCCCAAAGGATGAAAATGTGTCCAATAAAGACAAGTACAAATGTCCAAGCTTGATTCTAAGGAACTTGGTGAGGTAGTAGAAATTGTATAAGAACATGCAGGAGAAGCTATCTAGACCTCTGGAGGGAAGAGGAGGGAAATCTGGAAAGCACTCTGCCTGTGTTCAGAAGGGGAAGGAGCAGGTTGGGTTGGTTTTGCCTTGTTTTCAGCTGCAGGAACTGAGAAGCCCTGTCCAGGTTCAATGCTCCATTCTTAAAGTGGTGAACAAAATCCCTCTTTGTTCCCCAGTGAAACTTATCTCTGAAGAGCTGAGCCACTTCCTGTGAGATAGAGCCCTGCAGATGTGTCCTGTGAGACCCACCCCACTGCTCTGTCTTCAGTCAAAAGGGCAAGAATGGTCACTTTGTACTGCTGCTTGGAAACTACACTGACTCCTCTGATCGCTACTGGGGTTACCAAGTGGATAAAGCTTCCTGCTCAGAAGAGAGTCAGAGACTCTGTGTGTGTGTGTGTGTGTGTGTGTGTGTGTGTGTGTGTGTGTATGTGCCTGTATGTGTGGGTGTGGGTGTGCCCATATGTGTGCCTCTATGTGTGTCTGTGTGTGCCTCTGTGTGTATCTGTATGTGAGTCTTTTTGTGTGCTTGTGTATGTGGCTGTGTGTGTGCATCTAAGTGTATATCTGTGTATGCATCTGTTGTGTGTGTGTATGTGTTTCTTTTCTTCTTTTGTTAATTTGTTTAGTTATTTATTGAGCTGATAAAAACACCAAGAAGGGTCAACATAGTCATGTTTTCCAAACAGTATTTTGTGGAACCTGTCCAAAGATTGGAAGCTCTAGCAGTCTGAGGCAGGGGATGAACTAAGTAAAAGCAGCAGTGTGTCCCTGGGCCCTTCTATCTGCCTCCGGTCCGTTGCTAATACCAACAGCCAAAGAAGTTCTGAAATTTGGTGTGTCAGAGTTGATAGCATTTCATCCCAACAAAGACTTATTTAGATGTAAAAAGTTTTGTTATGTAAATACTCTGGGCGGTTAAGGATCCATCCAAAAATCTGTCCCCTTTCCTGATAATACAGAATTTTGTGATTCTGACTCATTCATTTCAACTCTAGTCTCAGTAGCAGTATACATGGCTATGCTTATTATACTAACTGGATACTCCAATTGAACATGTTCTGCATGTCTATTCACACTGACAAATAGTTATCAACACACTTTTGAAGTCAGACACTCTCTATATCTTGGGAAGTCAAAAGTAACAAATATAATCCCTTTCGTGGAGGAATCTATGATCTGAGGTATAAACAGAAAACCAATTAAACAATGAAAGGTAAAATGTCCTGAGCTTAGCAACTGATGAGCCTTTATTTAAAATTATGCATTTCCTAACATCTTTCTCTGGGAACTCTTGAACTGATATTAGCATCAAAGTTGCCTCAGAACTTAAGAAAAATGCACTTTTTCACAGATGGAAAGGTACAATGAAGGCACCATCAAATGTGATCCAAAATGCTAGAAAGAGAGGGACCAAGGACCAACAACAGTGTCCAGCAGTATTCAAAATAGTCATCATATGGTTTTCTATTCAGAGATGACTATGAAGAGCTTCAGCAAGAAGGATGAGCATTTCCAAATTGATAGCCCTACTCTTGGCAGTCCTAAGTTTAAGATTCATGAAAAAAATCACCTGTATTATACCACGTACACCTCACACATGTCAGGAGGGGAAATGATGACCCAGCCATTCAAGGTAAATGATTAGTTAAAATCCACTAAATGGAAGTACATCTGGGTGTCTGCCCAAGCTCACCATCACCTGGTTGTGTGGTTTGCTTAATTTTTAATATCCTGCCTTTCCTCATTGGTAAATGGAATAACAATTACTTATGTGAACACATTGGTGTGCTGTGTAGTCTGCCATTTCCTCATCTCTAACAATCTAGTTGCTATACTCTGCTCCCTGGTGTTGTTCAAGCCCTCTTTCTCTCTGAAATCACTCGAGTGAAAAAAGTTCTTCAGAGCAGACTGAAACTTTCATTACAAAAAGATGATGGAAAAAGCATCAAACCCTTGGCTTACCCTTTAGATTGAATGAGAAATAGTTACAACAAGGCAGGTATAGTTTTTCCCAGAAGAGATCAGGAAAGAACACATGTACAATGGTTTAATTTTTCAACTAAGATACAGTACGATGCTCTTTATGACATTCCTACTTGTGAACTCAGAAGTCAGTGGTTACCAGCAGATAGTACATAATATACACAAATCCACATTTAGTGCTACTAAAATTGATGGGCTGTTTAAATGGGGCTGTATAAGGGGTTTTAATTTTCCTCCAGTGAGAAAGATGAGCCACATTAAATTCATGTCTAGATAATGAAAAGGAGAGAAAGACTTAAAGTTGGAAGTAATTGACAGGAGGAAGACATCTCGATTTCCCATTTGCGTTTAGATTTAACTATGAGTGGCACAGGGCATGAATGGATTATGCTGATTCATTTTATTGTCAACTCATTAAACTGTAGGGTTTGTTTCCCAGAATTCTACTTTGTGAATGATTCTCAGTAAGATTCAGCAAACAAGAATTTGTATATGGTCTCAGCAGCACTTGAGCAGGGGCCATTAGTCTCTGGAGGTCCCTTTAGAAAGCAGACATAAGTCTCCCTACTTGTCAACTGACCCTCACTTTTAGCCCACACCCAATTTTTCTTCTGTAGCATAGCTCTACTTAGCAGTGAGCTGCTTTAGGTTTGTGGGCAGATACTTTCTGGTAGACCTTTATAGGCTCTCAGGAGAGTTGACTTCTGGGTCATGAGATTGGGTGAACTGATCCTGTCCCTCACTGGTTGCAATACTTGAGAGAGGGTGCCCTGTATGTCAACTGGGTAGCACAGTAGTACTGGGTCTGGTCAAGGGGGCATGGGTGAACCAGCCTAAGGGCAAGAGTGAGAGACAGCTGGCCCTGCCATTCTTCTGCCGTGAGGTATTGTATATGCTGGGGTAATGTCCTACCCCCTCACCACCTACAGCAGTTGGGAGAGCAGGCCACAAGGGTTTGAGAGACAGAGATCTCTTGTAGTTTCTCTAAATTAGTCTACATATTGAAAAACAAACTAAATCTTTAGAAAAATTGAAATAACTGCATATATACTGACTGACCACAATATAATAAAGCCTAAAATCAATAGTAAACAAATCTCTAGTGCTTACACAAACTCATAGATACTGAATGATGAATGGGTAAAAGAAGAAAGAAAAAGAAAAAAATATTTCAGCAACATATGGAAATGAAAGCACAACACAACAAAATCTATGGAACAAGTTAAAATTAGTCTGATAAGAAAAATGTAAAGCTCTGAAGAAATGTGCCTACACTAAAAATCAGAAAGAGCTTAAATGAGGCAACTCAAGAATCCAGTAGATGGGAATAAATAATAATATCAAAGCATAAATTAATGAAATAGAAACAAAGAAAACAATACAAAGAATAAATAAATATGGCTCTCTAGTAATATAAACAAGATGAACAGACCCTTAGCCCAACTAGCTAAAAGAGATGTTCCAAACTAATAGTATCAGAAATGAACAGAGACACATCACAACATATCCCAAAGAAATTTAAAGTATCATAGAGGAGTAATTTAAAACTTATACTCCAATAACTTTGAAAATATTTTTTTAAATGGACAAAAGTCTAGATTCATCCAAACCACCAAAGTTGAACCAAGAAGAGATCAAAAACTTAAACAGACCCATAACAAATAAGATAAAACAAATATTAAAATGCTTTCTGACTAACAAAAACCAGGCTCAGAAGGATTCACAGAAAAATTCGATCAAGCATTTGAAGGTTTACCAGTAATTTTTAAATTATTCCAAAAAAAAAAAAAAATAGAAAGAGTATTTCAAAACTTCCCTAGAAGCCAGTATTACTCCAACACCAACAGGAGGTAAAGATACAGCAAAATCAGAATACTACACTTCAGTGTCTCTGATGAACATAGATGAAAAAATTCACAATAATATACTTTCAAACTCAATTCAGGTATATATCAAAAATGTCATTCACCACTATCAAGTTACTTTATCTAGAAGATTCTAAGATAGTCCAATCCAGATATGGTCTATAAATATAAAAAGTTCATATAAATGGTATATTTTCTCAATTATCAAAGAAGTTTAAAAATTCTTAGGACTATTTCCAATAGCATTCTGGCTTTCTGTATAAGACAGAATAGTTTTTCTCAAAACTATTCACTTTTATGGGATTTAGGTATGTGCTGAACCCCAGTACAACAAATAGGAAATCCACAAAATTGTTAAAATCTAGTACTGAAAGGAACACTGTCCACATGGACTAAAAGGAAAGGATCCTATTCAAATGAGCTCTCCAAGCCCCATACATTCTTTAAATGGTAAGGAGGTTGATGGTGTATTTAGAAGCTTACATGAACCATTTGATCCAAAGGTGAAAAACTCAATGAGTTCTATAAAAAAAAAGATCAGAGTTAAGAACATGGAGAACCAAGAATAAGAAAACTATATCCTAGTAGCTAAATAAACCTGGTTGGAGACTATGGCATACAACTGGAAGAAGTACCTCAGAGTACTGAATGACTGTATGGATCGTGGCTAAATAAACCTGGTTGGAGACTATGGCATACAACTGGAAGAAGTACCTCAGAGTACTGAATGACTGTATGGATCGTGCACTATCGTTTGCATCATACGGCTACTCCCTTCTCTGACATGAGATCTGGCAGTTATATTTGCTCATATCACCAGTCTGCATTACATGGCTGTGGGGAATAACACTAACCCATTTAGTTAATAGATCTATGCCAAGACAAATGATTGCCAAGAAACTACTAGATGGAATCTTCATTTCCATCTAGTACGGGGTCAAACAGTAAGCTGATGGACTTCAAGTCTGTGCCATAGTGAAATGTGACAAGGGATGTAAATTGGTGTGGCCAGGGAAGCTAGGGAAAGAAGAATGGCTACAAGTTCATTGAGGTTCCTACCATGAAGACACAACTCATTCTCTAGCACTCTTCCATTCTGGGGGGCTTCTGATTTTCTCTGAACATCTTGGTTGATGTCTTTTGTTTGTTTTGTTGTTGCTGCTATTTGTGTGTGGGTTTTTTTCCCTTTGTAGTGGTTCTATTTTCATCATTGTAACCATGGATCCTCGCCATCCCATTTGTAATCCACTTAAAACATTCCCACTTTATGGAAATTAAAAAAGCCAAGAGTGTAAAAAACAAAGAACATGGGGACAGATATCAGTCATCTCAATAGTTTTAGTCATATAGACAAATTCTAAACAGATACATGAAGCAATCCATACTGAAAACTACCAACAAAAACTTGTGTTTTAATGGAAAGTGTCTGAATTAGTCCAACCACATTATGCATGGGCTCTATGTAAAGTGTTAAACTACAGAGTCATGAATAAGTGAAGTGGCTTGTCAAACCTCCTTTGGTGGTTGGTTGTGTAATCATAGAAAACTGGAGTGTTTTAAAGGAAACAAGACTTTAAAATGGAAATCTGAAATTTATTCTCTACAATATGGGGCTAAGAAAAATCGTATGAAGCACTCACAGGAAAATGTCACTCAGGCTGTTCCATGGCCTTCTTAGTTGCACACCCTAGACATTTTCCCCCAGCCTCGCACCATAGGCCTTTTGTATTACAGAACAAAAGATATTAATTAGTTGCCCATGCTAATAAAAAAAGTCCAATGCTTCCCACAATATGAGGTTGTAAAATAGCTTTTTAAAATCTCTTTTGTAATACCCAAAAATAAGTGCCCATGAGAAAGAATCTCTAGTGACCAACCAGTGGCTACCATAGAACATTCTAGCAAATGTGAAGAGTTGGCCTGCTCTTTCTAAAAGTGATAGAAAGACTGGAAGAGGAAATGATGAAGCTTTAAATTCACCATTCCCACATTCAAAGTAACAAACCAAAAAGTAATCACAGGCTAGAAGTGTAATTCAAGAAAAGAGCTTTGGCCTAGCATGTACAAGACCATAGATTTCATCCCCAGTACCACAAATGCAAAGAGAATCTTCTATAGCTACATGCAAAGAAATCCTTATCTAATATGTTATTGCACCCAAAGAAATTCTTATCTCGGAGCTGCCAGTAGAGTTCCCATAACACCATACTCAAACTCCAGTCTTAAAGGTATCTGAAATACACCAAACACTCCACCATCTCCTAAGGGCTCGTGAAATAAAATTAAGGAGAAGAGAAAAAGTATAATTCTATGAGGAATAATGATACATATGCATAGAGCATTAGAACACCAGTTCTTCTGATTATCCTTTACCAGTAAAACCAACACTTTCTTCCTAATGCTTTCAGAGGACTGCATGATGAAGAAACCTAGAAAACATGGCTGGAAATAGGCCTTCCTTCCCTAGAGACAAGTGTATATAAAATAACAATTCAATAGTTATAAGAAGGGCAAGGTACTATGAGAAAATAACCAACTAGCAGGCATGGTGTTTGGAGTGTATTTACTACCTTTTCAATCCTGGTATTTCTTCTTGGCACTTGATATAACTCCTATTCTTCCAATTTCTAAATCCCAAGGCAAACAGTGAATAAATTAGAAAAAAAGGAGTGAGAAAAAGCCATTATAAGCTTCCTATAATAATTAAAGTTCAACAACCAACAGATAGGTTTTATGACTCAAGGGAAACTTCTGGTGTTAGGTTGAATGGAAATGCAGAAAAAGCATCTATATTTCTGAAAATCATGAAAAAAAAAAACCATATTCCAAATGAATAGTCAGAGCCTAGCAATCTTGCTATGGCTAAGGTTATTTTAGAAGCTTCTCTGTGACCATTTCTGCTACTAATGGTGAGTTATTTGTATATATAAAATAAGTATGAATAATTTAGTATGCATAGTTTATTAACTTTATTCAAATCCTATAATAGATATATCAAGAAATAAAAATTTAGAAAGAGAAGTTTCCTGCACTGGGGATTGTGACACATAAGTTTTTGGTGCCACTACCCTTGTAGAAACATCTTAATGTTGTGTCATTTCAATTATCTGGTCATTTTTGGTGGTTCTGAGTACTTTAGTCCTTAGTAAAGATTTTGTGATTTCACTCCTTGCTACTGAATACAAGTTCCTCAACCTTAGATTGTCTCAATGAGGCTGGCAGTCAAGGAACTTAATCCCATTATGGCTGAGTACTTGAACAATGCTTTTGCTTAGCTCCTGGTTCCCACATCTTTTTAAATGCATCTAGTGGTTGTGTACCAGTTGCAAGTGACTTAATCTCAACTTCGACTTCCTTAAACATGAAAAATGTTTGTTTGTCCATGGACAAGACCCAGTTCAGGATCTTTTGATCAGGAAAACCTTATTACTCATTAAATTCTATGGATATCTGTACATTTCATCTAAAAATTCTACTCTTTGGAAGTTGTTTTGTCAGACATGAAAGGTAAGGTAAGGTGGCCACAGAAATGGACCCTAATAAACTAACCTCTCAAGCTAAGCTGGTAATCACACTGTGTCCTTTTGACCATTCCATAGCCTATTCGTCCTGCTCTGAACCCTAGAGGGCTGTCTTTAACAGTCTATATAAAGATATGTCTGTGTCTTCCAGCTCTTGATTGTATTTGACCAAAACATGCCAGAGGAGGAGGAGGAGGAAAGAAAAATGAGGCCAAAGCATCTGTTGATCTGATTCCCTCACTACAAGGTCACTTAGAGCTAGCAGCCTACTATAACCAAAAGTGGCCTTTCTACATAACTCTACATGACTCTTAGTCTTCATAATGGCCAGAGTGTGACAGCTCCTCTTTCCTTATAAACTCTCCAGGACACTGAATTATTTCTTATTGTTCCTTTGTACAAAGACTCTCTCTAATATTACTTCCTTTAGTCTAAAAATTTTGAATGTAATATCTCTTCTGATCAGACACTGATTTATGAAACAACAGGAGGAGAATTTCTTTCCCAAGTGGGTCTAGTAAAATGTCAATAATAATAGCTTGAATTTCATAATAGACCTTTCTTCCTCTGATCAACCCCACTAACGGTGGCCAAGGAGATACAGTACCTTAATTGGGCAAATCTAGGTTTTAGGGATCCATCCCTGGCAGTAGGGTCAGTCTCATTAGATCTAGAGATACTATAATGTAGACTTAGCTTGGAAAAGAGTATTGTCAAGGCAAGCCTGAATAACATAGCCCAAAATTCAAATCCATCTGTGTCTATAAAACACACAAATATGCAGTCTCTACTCCTCTAGCAATTCTGCTTACTGGAAGTTGTCTTGTCAGTCATATGTTAAGATGTTAATTATATGTCTCTAAATTGGGTCAATGGACAAAGTTCTTCTTCCAGTCTTCTTAGATCTTTATAATCTATGGATCTGAGTTGACAACATTGGCTTATCTCCTACTCAGTCACTGAATATCACTATGACCTTGGACAAGTGAGCAAACTTTTTAGGCCTTTTGTTTCTTTCTCTGTAAAATAAAATGTGAGTCAAATGCTCTCATGAGTCTGTTTGATATTTCTTAAATATGAATCTGGGTTTACCTCAAGTTCAAAATTCTGGTAACTCATACTACAAAGATCATATCAAACTAAGGTCTCATCTCTCTTAAATGTTAATATGTTTAAAACTATTTAAAAACACAGACTCTAAAGCAAAAACTAGGATCACAACTTTAGAAAATGACTGAAACTACAGCCTTTGGGGAAGGAAAATGGACGGTGCTGTACAGCACTGCCTCATGAAGAATCTGTACAGCATTGCCTTGGGATTCATCAGCTTGCCTTTCATCCTTCTGCTATCACACTCACAATCCAGATTCTCAAAAGATATGCTAAAAGTGGGGCTACCGCCTTATATTCTGGCTGTGGTTGGAACAGCACTTGGCTGACATTCCCACTAGGGCAGCAAGCCATAGAAGAATAATGGTTCACTAGAGATAGAGAGGGTAATGAGCACACAGGATTGCCAATGCACTCTACGCAGGTGTCCGAGACCCAAGCTGGGTGCCATTTGCTGTGCATATATTTTAATATATCTCTGTGCATATTCTTTTTACTGTTTTCATAGAACTCTATGTACCTAAGCCATGGCCTCAAAACAGCAACAAAATAAATAATCAGTTTCTAAAATCCAAAAGAAATGAATAGGTAACCAAGAAATCTAAACATAAGAAGGAGTGGTTTTAAAATAAGGTTCACATCTCAGAAACATCATAAAGCAAAGGCCAATGACTTCGTTTTGTTTTCATTAGACTCTATTATTTTTCAGCCAAGGGCAAATGCTCATACAATGAGATGGCATTAAAATATATGAATGCAAATTCAAGAACTGCAGCAGAACAGGTGAATAATTTATAAGTATACCAAATGAATCAAATGCTCCTCCAACCAAGATTAGTGTGCATCACTACCCAAAGCCACATAATCACACAGTAATTATCCAGGTTCTAACTGGAGGCTCCAATATCAGTACTGGAAATTATTTACAGGTTATACTTGGTTTTAGAGCAGAATTAGATTACTATCATTATGAATTAGCAACTTGTTGGAATCTTTAAGGAGAATTTAAATATCTAGCATTGAAATGGACATGTTACTTGTCCTGCATGTGCATTGGCCACACACATCATGTGTGCATTTGCATTGTGTTTATGTCTGTGTTTGTATGAATATGAATTTGCTTACCTTGCAATCAGAAGGATTTACAGAGATGTCAAGGTTTTTATTTCTTGTTATTATAGGTAAAAGAATCATTTTTCAAAATGCATTCAGCCTGCACTGTTAATCTAACAGTTCCACTAATAAGTGAAAATAAGTCTAAGATAAAGTGGGAGAGAATGTTGCAAGAGTTCTCTCTTCTTTTACTGTGCAAACCTTGAATCTGAAAATTGTACATACTCAGTTAGCATACAGAATCTTCCGGGTCTTTAGCCCACATTACCCTTGACACACAATGTTTTCAAAAGGTGAGGCATAACTAGGTAGACAAGTGAACATTAAGAAAATAGCTAAGATGAACCTTAGGCTATAGTTATGATTTGTTCTTCAAGTAGGAAAGCAGTGAGGGATATTGAGATCATGTCAAAGAATAACGAGAAAACAGTTTTATTTTGTTATGAATTCTTTCAGGTCTTGCTATTCCCCTAACCCAAGAGGATATTTATCAGAGTGAGAAACATTTTGTCCCATCTAACACCTGCTCACACATGGTGGAAGAGTAGAAGAAAACAATAAAAATAGAAACTGTACCTCTAGGGATCCATTGCTGAGAGTCTGACCTGTCATCTTCACTCTGAAGTTGTCTCAGATGGAATGCAGAAAATGGAGAATAAGAGCTTGGGTTACTCTGGTTTTCATCCACTCCACAGAGAGAATCCTTTAACCTCCTCAGCAAAAGCAAAATTATCAGTGGCAGCATGCATTTCCCAAAACCTTTCTATAGACAGATGTTGTCCATACAGAAAGAACACACACACACACACACACACACACACACACACACACACACGTCACATCACATAGTAGAAGAAAGATGCAGAAAGGCATGCACTGAAATATGGAACAACAAGGGAAACTTTGCAACCAAGAAATTCACTCATTGAATGACAAAGCTGTTTATTTAGAGAAGGTAAAACAGCAAGGCATGTACAGTTAAAGGGAATTACAGGGTTTGACTTATGGATGGGGAAAGATCCCAGACACTAAGGAGCCAATGTAACTGGGTGAATGGGTAGCAGCAACTGGGAATCAAGTGATGCTTCTTCCCTTTAAACTAATTTTTCTCAATTCTAATTATTCTTTAAAGTATCTGACATTTTTAGAACTGTAGGTAACTTCCATCTCCAGAGATTCTCATGCACTAGACTTAGATGAAGTACACTGTGGCTGAGGGGTTTTATTTATGTGTTTTTCTTTTGACAACTTGAGTGGAAACTTGAGGGTTCTTTGGAAAGTTTGTTGGAAGGTGTTTTGCTGGGGCAAACATGTGAAGGGAACGTTTTGTTAAAGTGGACACAGGTGTGAAAAGCTAAGGCTGACTCATGAAGAAACGTTTCGCTGATGCAGACACAGAAGAGAGGATTCTCTGCTAAAGCAAGCATGTGAAAGGTCACATGATGAAGGATTCTTTGCTGATGACACACATGTATTAGTCCGCCTTACATTTCAAAGTTGAGCTGCATTTGTAAGGACTCCATAGAGAGAAATGCACCAAAAAACATCTGTTGGTGTACTGCAGTTTCTTGCCGCTTCTGCAGACTCAGGCTGATTGGATGCACAGGCTGAGGCAAGACCTGTGCTTAGGCAAGGCACATGGAGGACATGTGATGTGTGGAGGATATAAATAGGACTTCGTGGAGTGATGGAGATAGAGCTTGGCTTGCTGGTACAGCTAGCTGTGCAACATTTGTGGGTCTCTTGTCTTCTCTGATCTTCATTTCCCTGAGAGAGGCATATTCGGGATTTTCTCTTGGTGTCCCTCAGGGTCCCTCCTGGTGATATAAGCTGAGGCTGAGACTAGCTGTCTCTACTAGGTCTTATCACTGCTGCTCCTAACCCAACTTTATCAAACTTAACTGCTGGTGTATCCATGAAGTGTTTGCCAGTGGATTGAGCTGCTGCTGCTAACTTGTGAACTGTACTGATGATTTCCAGATCACACAGATGGGAGTTGCTCCAAAGAGCCTTTCTAAACAGGTCAACCCCCCCCCCCATCCTTTCTTTTCCACTACATCTGGTGAGTAGTGGGCTTCAAGGGAGGTTAAAGCATTTAAGAACCATAAGTAAAAGTAAGATTTGAAAAAATAGTTGCAGACAACTCGCTAGACAACTATAGCATGAATCCAGGATTAAAAATAAATAAATAAATAAATAAATAAATAAATAAATAAATAGCATTGTTCATGTCACCATAGTCCACCAATGTAGAGCAACAGGTATCAGAGTAAGAAGGATCTGATATGTCTACAGTGTTTTACAACCAGATTTCAAGACACTATGTTTGAGAGTTCATGCTTTATAAACCTTAAGCCAATGCCATCCAACTTTGCATACTCCAGAGTCTTCAACATAGAAGGCTAAGCAATGAATCTTGCTGCAGCATGGAGAGAGCAGGCAGGACACTGCCTTGGATAGTGGTTCTCTTTGAAAACTAAAATATGCTGCAAAAAACCCCACATGTTCTAAAGTGCAAGATTAAGATTGCTCAAGCTCTCTTGGCTACTGTAATAGTCAGACCCATGCCCAAAACAAATGTTTCCAACTCTAAGGCAGACCAATTAAATCAAAATTCCCTGTTGTACAACAGGCCTGAGTGCTTTGTCTTTCCCTTGATAGCAGGCTGGTAGGAGGGGCATGGGACATAAAGTCAGAGGACAACTTTCAGAACTCTTGTCTTCCACTGGGTTTTATGGGAATATGGGTTTTATTTTACAAAACACATTTATCATTACTATGTAATTATGCTTTCAAAGGCTTTTTTGTTCAAGATAATTATAAAATAGGAATACAGAAAACAAAAATGTTTTCACAAGTTATAATACAGAATCATCAACCTTTTATGCTTAAAAGAAAGGCAATTTTTGATGAAAGAATTTTTAATAATTTCCTCTTGTTTTTGTAATTCATTAAGAAGAAAAAAATGTACCTTTTACAAATGATGAGATACAAATCTCAAGGCACTACCAGAACTATTAAACTTCTTTGTTTCCTATAATTAATACATACTAATAAAATATTTCTAACTTAAATGTAGAACAACTAAAATCACAGTTAAAGATTATAATTTTTTTGTCAATTAAGGGTAAAATTTGGCAGTTATACTGATTTGCATTTCTAGCAGCAATGTGTAATAACACACGTTTATCCACATCCTTGTGAGCACTCCCTCTTCAGTCCCTTTGATAATCATATTTACTAGACTGAGGTAGATCTCGTGGTATTTTTAATTGATGACTGGTGATTTTGAGCATTTTTCATGCATTTGTTAACTATGTGTGTGTCTTTTTTTTCTATTATAGATCTATTGTATATGTTTCCAATCCTATTATTCAATTCTTGCTCTTGAGTTTTGAGAGTCCTCTGTTATTTCTGCATGTCCACTTCTTGTCAGGTTCACAGTGTGCAAACTATTTTTCTTTCATTTGTAGTTTGTGTCTGTACTCTGTTCTTTGCTTTACAGAAGCTTTTTATTTAAGTATAACCATTTATATGTTTTGTTTCTTGTGTGTTGGGGGGTCTTTTCCAAGAGATCTTGCCTATCAGTGTCCTGAAGCCTCCCCCACGTTTTCTTCTATCCATCTCATAGTATCAGGCCTTATCTTAAGTCTTTAAACACAGAAATGTTTTATGAATATCCTTTTGTCTTAATCCCAGATATGGGATATGGGGTTGCATCATATTGTCCACAAGAGCAGACTATGATTTGCCTCATGCTTTAGCAGGGGTGTGGGTTTTGACAGTGGTAGACAATTTTTGTGAATATGTGACATTTGGAATTCTGGGGACTCTTGAGAGAGTGCATAAATGTCAGGATCTTGAGAGGGGCAGTGGCCCCTGCTGCTGCTGGTGGCTGGTGGCTGGTGACTGGTGGCTAGTTAAAGATATCTTGATGATGAAGATCAACTTTGCCCCCAGGAACTTGATGCTTCTAATCACCAGGAAGTAGTCTAAATAGATTGATGCCCCTTTCTCCTCTAATCTTCTTTATCTTCTACTGAGTGTTGTGGGGTTGGAAGGGATAAGGGTAGAGAAGGGTGGTAGAAAAGGGGAACCCATATAGTAGCCAAAAGTCTGGCTATAAGTGGTGCTAAGACATAGTGCTCAGCAGAATGGGAAATCTGATTTGTAATGCCATAGAAGATATGGCAGAAGAAAGAAGGGATGGATGTTCCATTTCAGGATGTCAGCATTGTAGTTACTGCTGCTGAGTTATCTCCAGCTTTTCTGCTTTTCTCTGGGATGGGATGGAATGGAGCTTTATCTGGGGTAGGGGATTTCTTCTTCTTCTTCTTCTTCTTCTTCTTCTTCTTCTTCTTCTTCTTCTTCTTCTTCTTCTTCT
>JADRCH010000098.1:8770644-8784958 GCA_019843965.1 Rhynchomys soricoides | reverse complement strand
CTTCTTCTTCTTCTTCTTCTTCTTCTTCTTCTTCTTCTTCTTCTTCTACTTCTTCTTCTACTTCTTCTTCTACTTCCTCTTCTACTTCTTTTTCCTCTTCTTCCTCTTTTCCTTCCTCTTTCTCTTCCTCTCCTATTCTTCTTCTCTCCTTCTGCTCTTCTCCCCCCCCCATACTACTTCTTCCTCTATTCCATCTCAAAACGGGTAGGAATATGGCTGAACAACTGGAAAAATGTGAGTAGAAATGGAGAGACCTGAGAAACAACAACAACAACAAAGAATGAATAGAGAAATCAAAAGGATCACTCTACTCACTCATTTCTGAAAAGGTTTCAGAGTTGTAACTGGAAAAATTGCAGGTAGAGATGGAAGTGCTTGGAAAGCGAGTTGCATTGGAAAAGGGATAAATAAAGGTTCAGACCCAATGTCTAAGATTGGAAGTTTCCAAGTAGGAAAGTTGGAACAAACTATGCTTGAAGGCAGATCACAGTTCTGCTCAGTGCCTTCAGTTTTCCACCCCTGGTCAAGGTGGAAAGCCAGGTGTGTGGCTAGGAGAAGAGGGGTAGACCAAGGCCATGCAGGATAACAGGTTAAATCAAAACTGAAACAGTCCCTTTCAAGAAAAAAGGGTTAGTCTTGAACCAGTTGCACCACCAGAAGGGTGAGGTGGCTGGGATCACAAAATCACCATCAATTTTTCCAGTAATTGTACACACAGCACATACCTGCTAATGGTGAAGATCATGATTATGATAAAATAGGGTGACATCCTACAGAAATTAAATATCTGAGGCATTTTAAAGAGGCTACGATTTCCTACTGGACATACTCATCTTATGTAAAACAAATTTAAGTAACTGGATTATCCAAAATAGAATTATTCCCCAAGACTGGAAGGGGCTGGTAATAGCTATGCTACAGGCTGCTCAGTGGTTACAGTGGTTAACACTGTGGAGGGAAGAGGCCATGAATATTGAACAGAGAAATAGAGCAAGGAGAATTAATATTGTCAAAGATCGGTTGCTGGGTGAGGAGCAGTATTCTGATCTACAAGAACAGATTCAGTTCGATGACGCCATTATATAGATAGCACTGTTGTTTAGTGCCTTTAAGAGCTTGGGATAAAGTTGAGGAGCCCAGGAAAAGTTCTGCCTCATTTACGAAGATTATATAAGGCTCTGGAGAAGCCTTTTCTGACTTTTTGCAAAGATTAGTTTCAGCTCTGAACAAAGCTTATAAACACCATTAGGCAAGGCAGGTGCTGATAGAGACCCTTGCCTTTGACAATGCTAATACCCAATGTAAAAGAGTCATTAGATTGTTAAAGGCAAAGGCAGTGCCAATCAATGCATGCAAAGGGACACAACTGATATTGGTTCTCATAATTATCATGTTAATATCATAGGACAAGCTATTGCTAAGGGTCTCCAATATCAAAATATCCAGGGCTCAAAAGCGGAAAATTTGATCATTTGCAGAGAAACTGTGACTAAGGCACACTAAAGGTCTCAGATTTCAAAATGTCTGGGGGGGGGGGGGGTTATCTGTAAGAAATATGGTACTCTCCTGCCGCAGCAGTGAACAATCTGTTTCCAGGGGCAATAGGTTTTCAAATATCAAACAGAAAGAATGCCTAGGTTTCCCAGGATGCACAGACATTGTGGCAAGGAATAGCATTGGACCAATGAGTATAGGTCCAAGAGAGATATCCAAAGCAATTTATGGCCATTAGGAAATGAAATGTAGAACCTGGCAGCTCAAAGCCCTAAAGCAAAAAAAAAAAAAAAAAGCAGTTTCTATCTTGTCAGCCAGAAAATAAGAAGCAGGCAAAAAAACCTGCAACTAAGTATTGCCAATCTCACCCACGCTACTGTAGGCAGTGCTGCCAACAAATAAACCTCTTACCCTATCCCCCAAAATTCAACGTTATAAAGCAATCACTGGATTTTATGGTCCTTTGCCCTCAGGGACAGTAGGGATGATCTTGGGAAGAAGTAGATTGACCTCCCAAGAATTCATTGTGTATCCTGGCATAATAGATGGGAATGCCTAAGGAGAGATTAAAATTATATCCAGTAGGGGTGGAGAAAGAGAGAGAGAGAGAGAGAGAGAGAGAGAGAGAGAGAGAGAGAGATTGAGATTAATGCAGAAGATAGGATTGCTAAACTGCTGTCATTTCCCTACATTAAAGGCAAAGTTCTCCAGTAGAAAGAACAATGGCTTTAGAAGTACTGAAAAATGTGTTTTCTGGCAAACAGTGGTTAATGATCAGAGGCCAAAATAAAATTGCAAGTAAATTGTGTTGAAGTAGGAGGTTTTGGAGGATACAGAAGCTGGTGTGACCATCATACATCCCCCCGAAAAAAGATGTTAGAGTTCAGAATGGCCACTGCAAAAGGTTCATACACAATTTCTAAGAACTGCAAAATTATCTCAGAAAAAATAAAATATCTGGTGTGTTAAATGTGTGGAACTGGAAGGTCAAACGGGGAAGTTAATAATTTATGTGTCTGAGACAGCCATACATTTATGGGGGAAATGATCTTATACGACAGTGGAGTACTCAAATTAATATTCCTATAATCCCAGACACAGCCCAAGGTGAAATAAGGAGTGAAATGTACATGCTCCTGGGGAAGATATTGATATATGTCATCAAAAACAATCCCAGACTGTGTCAATTGTTCAAACACAAGAAATCCCAGGAATTAAGTTTCCGAATTTATAAGCAGGGACCACTGATGAAATACCAATGACCTTATCCGTAAATGGGCAACTGCTGTAAGTTCTTAAAAGACTGATTCTATAATTAGACATTTACTGGAAGTAATGGCTATCATGGGGATACCTGTACAAATTAAGACTGACAACGGCTCTGCCTGTGGCTCCAGTAGAATGAAGCAATTCTTTGCATATTATAACATAAAGCACATTACGGTATACCACACAATCATATAGGACAGGCTGTCCTAGAAAGATATAATCACACTTTAAAGAGATGATAATAAAACAAAAAGGAAGAATTAAAAACCCTCAGAGATAGACTAAATAGAGCCTTGTTAACTCTGAATTTTCTGAATGCTAATGAGAAAGAAACAGCAACCAAGAGATGCTGGATTATAGAAAACAAAGACTATGGGATTAAATCAGCCTATATATTTAAGAATGTGTTAACATCAGAATGGAAGCCTGTACAAGTTTTGCACTGGAGACCTGGATTTGTTTGTTTCTATAGAAAATGAGAAGTTATGGATACACCAAATTGATAGATTAGAATTGAGCAGGTAATATCTCCTGAAAACCTTGGCCACTGATTTGAAAAGTGTTTGGTTGGTTCATTGAAAATGTGTATATATATATATATACTAAACACAGCACAATTAATGGCTTACAACAGAAAGGGGGAAATATAGTGAGAATTTTGGTTTCTTTAGGCACAAAAATGTTACAGTAATATTATTTTGCCTTAATTCCATGTGTGGGATATGGAGCTCCTTCAGGTTGTCCACATCAGCAGACTATGGTTTGCCTCATACTCCAGCAGAGGTGTGGTTTTGACACCTGCAGGTAGTTTTTGCAAGTGTATGACGTTTGGAATTTTGGGGACTCTTGAAATGGAATACAAATGCCAAACCCCTGAGAGGGGCAGTAGAAGCAGCAACAACTACTGCTGCTGCTGCTGGTTGCTGGCTGGAGATATCCTGATGGTGAAGATCTACATTGTCCCCACAGAACTAGAAACCCCAATCAGCGGGAAGTAGTCTATAGACTTCAATACCCCCTTCCCCTCTAACTTTCTTTCTCTCCTACCTAGTGTTGGCTGTTGGGAGGAAGAAGGGTGAAGACGTGTGAAAGAAGGGAACTCCTAAAATGGCCAAATATCTGGCTATATTTTTGGTCAGTTTTGAGCTGATTTTCATTGAATGCAAGAAGAATTCCTTCAACAATGGCAATATTAGAATTTGTTTCCAAAGTTTGATAGGTTCAGGTATAGATATCAAATTCTCCCAATCCCAGTGATGACGTTATGCATGGACTGTCATAATTGGCCATTCTGAAATATGTGCAATGCCACTCAGAAGATCACAACTATTTAGCAACCGAAGAACCAGGAAAGAAAAAGAACTAAAAGCAACGTCCCGACAGCCAGAAGATCCCAGAGAAGACATTCAGTCACATCTCTTCCCCTCCTAGGATGAGAGTGATCTAGCACATTCCTCAAAGCTACACAGAGGAGACCATCAGGATTTTCAACTGTCTCTCTTTATTCCCATCATGCCCACAGAGTAGTGATTGTTGACTGACACAGCACAACCATGTCAGCTACCCCAAACATAACATGAGCACAGGAAAGAAGATAACAAAGTCTCACAGAGCAAGTGAATGAGGACTAAAGGTTCACATCAAGCTGTAATCAAGCTGTAAAAAGATACAGGTTATTTGTCCTAAGTTCATGCATTGACAAACTTTAATAGAAACATAAATCTAAAAAATGTGTGAAGGTGTTTTTTATATGACTGAATTATACAAGACTGCAAAGATAAACGTTTTTTGTGTTTTAACTATTTCTTGTGTTTTTTGAGATTGTAGTATAATTCCCTTTCCTCCCTTCAAAGTTTCCCATATACCTCTATTTTTCAAATCCTAGACTATTTTTCTCATTAATTATAAGATAATAGTATTTCATTATAATTGTGAATGTGTGTTATACAATTGGTGGTTGATATTCCTGGTGTACTAAAGACATAATGTATGAAAATACTATAACCTAACTCTGCAAAGTTTCCTTTTATTTCCTGATTTTCAGCAAATCTTTTTGAAATTGATGACTTTTGATTTGGTTTAGGATTTCATATGAGATGAGTGTCGACAGTGGCGGAAATCCTAAATGAATGAAGTCCTTAGTGAATTGTGCTATTGATATGTGCATGTCCATGTCAAAAACTATAGCCTCAGACTCATGATAAAATGTCAAAAGCCCCCACACGTATACACTGGCAGGGTGAAGCTCAGAAGGGCGGCTAAGACTTCCTCTTGTCCATGTTGGGATGTTGATGATGTATGGAAAAAATGTGCACCATAGCTTTCTCCTACGGGATGTGTAAGGCCCACAGACTGCTCCCTATAGATGTTTCTCCCACAGAGTTTACATAAATATGCCTCCTTGTTCTTGTTTACCTGTATGCAGTAATATCAATTCTCTGTTCAACTGTATGTAATAACCATGCTGAACTTCTAGAATCCTACAGTTTCTCCATCAGAGAGCCCAGTCCACCAAATCCCAGCTTTTCTGTGTTTCTGTGTGTGCTGCCATTTCTTCATTCACTTGTCACACCTAGCCAGGTAAACCCCTGGAAACCATACAAGGCCTTGGCACATCAATATTATGTTTACGTCATTTCTTTACCTCCTTACCCCCATCTGACTCTTCCTGTGTCCTCTATCCATACTTACCTCTCAAACCCATGACCTCGTCTTCCTTAATTGTTGTTGTTTGGTGGTGGTGGTGTGTGTGTGTGTGTGTGTGTACATGTGTATATATAACTATAGCCTACTGAGCCCATTTAGTGTTGCTCATATCTATATTTGTTAAGCGCCAATTGCTATCAAATATGGCCTCTCCCTAAAGGAGACGGGCTTGTCCTCTCTCAGCAGCCATTAGTTGCCTTTAGCTCTTCATTTGAGGATAAGGCCTGTGATAGTCCCCATTCACACTGGCATGTCAACTGATCTTGTTATTCCAGTCTTGTTTATGGAACAATATTTTTGAGATTTCATAGAGTGGCTTCCCTGTTACGTATAAAATACTCTACCTCGCAGCAGATATCCTGTTCCCCTAACTCTTAAAATCTTTCTGCCTCCTTCTTCTGCAGTGCTCCCTGAGCCTTAGATAAAGGGGTTATATTGTAGTTGTATCCATTGATTTGGGCACCTGATCAACGGTTCTCTGTATTTTGTATGGTTGTAGATTTCTATAACTTATTTAATGACTTATTCAATAGTAATACAGAATTACACAGTTCCTGAGTCATTGTAACCCTTAAGTTCCTATTAATGATACAAAACTCTTCAGAGTCAGAAACAATTAAAATAATAAATACAAATTACAAAATTAAAATTATATTTTAAAAGCTTTGTGTATTATATATAATATTCAAAAGACGTAACAAAATTATGTGATATAACACAATAATGTAACAGTATTTCCACCAAAATAAAACACCCTACAAACCAATTTGATTTCTTTGTGCAAATTATCACATGTTTGATAATTGCTTGCTCTATATGGTAAAGAAAAAAGATTGGTATCAGTGTTTATATGTAAATTACTTAAACCTATGCCCCCAACTTGATAATAACATGAATTTTTGACTATGGTATATATAACATAAACTGATGGCTATTTCATATCAAGTTAGAGATAAAAAGCAATGAAAGGATTCTTCACCCTACAAAACAATTCTTCATTGGTCAGAAATCTACGTTGTTCGAGCCTTCTGAAAAGGAAAGACTTGGTAAGTTAACTAACCTGCTTTGGGTTTTACCTAAGGGCTCCTATTGTCCTAATGTTCCCCACATTCTGAAGTGGAGACTATTTTTGATGTTGCAATTAGACAGCCCATAAATCTTTAATGTATGTATGTGAATATGTTCAGTAAGGAATTTTTTTTTTTTTTTTTTTTTTAAAAAGTGTTTCTTTGAGGTCTGGAAGGAGTTCATGAGAAAAGATGCTGAGTTGTTTTCTAGTTGCATCTATTGCTGTGACAAAGCCATGTGACCAAGAGCAAATTAAGAGAGGAAAGTACTTGGTTGTTGTTGCTGCTGCTGTCTTTTGTTGTTGTTGTTGTTCTTAAGTGTTGTTCTTGTTGAGACATACACTTCCAAGTCACAGACCGTAAATAAGGAAAGAGAGCAGGTTTTAAACTTGAACTTAAAGTAAAAAACCATGGAGGAAAACCACCTTACTGGCTTCCTGGCATGCCTGTGTTTAACGAGCTTTCTTATGCAGCCCAGGACTGCCTGTCTGCCTAGGGCAGTGGTTCTCTACCTGTGGGTCATGACCCATTTGGGAGATGAACAACTCTTTCATAAGGGTCACTGAAGACTATGAGAAAGCACAGATACTTATATTAGGACTCATAACAGTAGCGAAATTGCAGTGATAAAGTAGCAAAAGGAAATATTTTTTAGTTGGGGGTCACCACAACGTGAGGAACTGTATTAAATAAAGAGCCAAAGCATTAGGAAGGTTGAGAACCACTGGCCTAAGGGATGGTTCCCTCCACAGTGGGCTGGGTCCTCCTACATCAATTGACAATCATGATAACCCCCCACAGACATGCCTCTACCAGCCCATCTTCTGCAATCCCTCAATTGAGACTTCCTTCTCAGGTGATTCTAGCCTTCAAATTGATAGTTAAAGCTAACTAGGACAGTTGCATATGCTGGCTCTCAACACTAGAATCTGACTGACAGAAGCACCCATGGGTTCTCCAATAAGTTTTTTATATATTTATGAAATACATGGTTCTCCAGCACAAGACCTTGAGTAAAATGTAAAACTACATCTGCTCATAGTAGCCTAGAGCCCCTGGATGGACCATGTTGAATAAGGTACTTCATTATGACAACTGTATAAGGATAGCAAGAAGGTCTCAAGCAGCATATGGGGAAGGAAAGGGAGTGCTTTGCAAGTGGGGGTGGGGAACATTTTCATTTCTCATCATTTAAGAGATGGAGGATGGCGGCATTAGCAAGATGGTGGAATCAGAAGCACTAAATCTCATTATCCTCATAGAAAGAGTGGCTATAATAGGACACATGTGCGTGGGAAATGCTGTCATGAGAACCCCAGAAATCAACTGGGAAATTTCAGTACCCTGGAGTTCAAAGCCAAGAATAATCATGCTGAGAATGGTAAGTCAGGCACAAAGATCCATCCTTAATCTTAGCTACTTAGGAAGCTGAGGTAGGAAGAGCACAAATTCAAGACCAGCCTGAATAGTACTGGTCAATCTGGGAAGAACAAGGGAACTAGGTCGGAGGGAGTGTGGAAGAGAGGGAGAGGGATAAAAGAGGTGGTAGATAGAGAGAGAAGATGTAGTAAAAGAAGTCATTCCATTTCAAACGTCCCCTTTTCCGGAGCCAAGCCCCTACAACTCTGAGTGCAAAAGTCCAATTATCAGCTTCTTCATTGGGAGGTAAAGAGAAAAGTAGAATTTTCTCTCGAGGAACTAATTTCTTTCTCACATACTTCACAGTGTTCATGCCTAGGGGCTGCAGAGAACAAAAATGAGTTCCACAGCTCTCGTCAGTGCCAGAGAACTTGTAATGCTACAAACAGAAACTGGCACAGCCTGCCCCCCAGGGAGTGAGAGCACTGCTTGTGGCTTTGGGAGTGGAAGGAATGAATGGAACAAACATGTGTCAGAAAAACCCCAGCTCTTCAGGGAGTTTGACAGAGACTGGTTTCTGGCTTACCCAACACAGGTTCCTGATGGTCCCAAGGCCTCAGGGAAAGGCACATAGTTTAGCACTTTAGAACTTGTAATACTACAGATAGACACCAGAGGGAGGAAGAGATTACAAACTGAAGACTAATCCAGCAAAATTCTGCCGGGGGTTTCTCATAAAAGCATAGAAAAATGTATCCCTAGAAAAACTTGACAGGGTTCTGGAATCTTCACCTCAAATGACTGTGGAAGTCTTTCCTTGTACAGAGCTGAAATATAACGATATAGAGGCAGGTGTATTTCAAATGTCCAACCCAGTACAAAGCGCAAGGCGCACACATAAAAACCTGAGCAAACATGGCCCAACCATAGGAACAAAAGAAATCTCCAAAGCCCAATTTCAGGTAATGGAGTTAAGTGAAGTACCAAATTAAGAGTTCAAAATAGCCATGTTATATTCAATCAACTCACAAGAACATAATGAATAGAATGACAGCATCAACTCCCGTAATTTTTTTTAAGATAACCCAACAGTGATTTTAAAGCTAAAGAACACACAGTAGAATTGAAAATTAACAAGGGTAGTAACTTCATTCACAAGATGGAATCAGCAGTCAAAAAGACATTATCCAATCAGAAGCATAATAAAAATGAACACTAAAAGAGAAAAAGAAAATCCTACAGAAATCAGAGGCCATCATAAAGTAGAGTGGCTAGGAAAGAAAGGGAAGAGTGCTTGCTAGGGAGGTTTTGGGGGGCTCTTAGTTCAATTCCTAGTGCTAAAAACAGTAAATAAAGATGAGAGAGAGAGAGAGAGAGAGAGAGAGAGAGAGAGAGAGAGAGAGCAGAAAGGAAGTAGATAATAAAAGATTGTGTGAATAAATAATGCCCAAGCCTGAGGGGAAAAATGGAAGTCCAGATGTCCAAAGGACACTAGCTGTGATTAATCAAAAGAAGCACATACTGAGAAATTATAATCACATTGTCAAAAATCAAAGATAGGGGATTTTGTAGGCACAGAGATAAAACTGACTCATCACCTACAAGGAAGGCTTGGTAAGACTATCAAGGGATTTCTTATTGCAACCTCACTGGGCAGAAGGAAACACAATGATATGTTCAAGTCCTAAAGAAAAATAATGTCAATCAAGAATACTACATATGGCTGTAGCCTCTCCAGAAATAAAGCAGAAATACCTTCCCAGATAAATAAGAGCTGAGGGAGTTCATCACCACAGCATTTATGAAAATAAGAAATGCTAAAGATAATTTTAATTGAATGTAAAGGATGATAAAGAGTCTCATAAAAGCATATGAGGGTAGAAAGCTCAATGGCAAAGGAAAATGCATAGTCAAGCAAATGCATAAACTAGTGAAATACCATAATGACAATGTGAAATTGATTTCATCTATGGTGCTAGACATAAACGAAGAGTACAGCTTTAAAAATGTAATCTGTGACATTAAGGACACCATGTAGGGCTGAGGGTGTGGCCCAGTGTCAGAACATTTACTGATTATACATATGGACTGCTCGTTCGCAAAATAATGCAGGAATAAAATAAAGCATGAAATTTGCATTTACTGTTGAAAATAAGCTGCAGTCAGCTTTAAAAATATATGCTATAAATATAGGTCATGCTACACAAACCCTGTGGTAAACACAAAGACAATACCTTTAGATTATGTACAGAGAAAAACAAGAACATGCAAACTATCCACTGCGAAATATGACAGCAAAACACAGAGAGGAAAAGAAATACCTCAAAAACTGTAAGGCAGACAGAAAACAACTGCTAAAGAGGTAGTCCTAAGTTCTTCTCTATAATAAATTGTTTTGAATACATCTATTAAAGCCCCTGGTCATAGAAATAGAACATCTGAATGGATTTTGAAAAAACAAGATCCAACCACTTGCTGTCTACAAGTGATACACTTTAGATTTAAAGACATGCATAGGCTAAAAGCAAAATATAAATGATGTATCTTACAAACAATAATGAAAAGAGAACAAACAGGTTGCTCTACCCATATCAGAAAAATGTACTTTAAATTTTAAAATGCTATGAAAAGCTATATATATACACACACAAATATATTAATAAAAACAGTGAATTCACCAGAATTTGTACTCCGAGCATCCAAATGTGTAAAGCAAACATTGTTAGATCCAGGGAAATACGAAGAAACACAATAACAATAGGAGATCATCATATCCCACTCTTAATAACAGATAGGACATTCAGATAGCAACCAGTAAGTAAACGGTAAGTCTGAAAATAACAAGAAGAACAGACAGAGGAAACTCACATGTAAAGAACATGGTTCCTGTTGCCTCAGAATGCCTATCCTCAAGTGTAACAGGACATTCTACAGTATAAATAGAATGTTAGGGCACAAAAAGATCTTAACCAATTAAATAAGGTCTAAGTCACATCACACATCACTTCCAATCATAAGAAATGAAAGTAAAAAAAAATCAGAGATATTGTTAAACGTGTGAAAATCAAATAACTTACTCTTGTATAGTCAATGGGCCAAAGAATAAATTAAATGATAAATTTAAAATTTTTTGAGACTAGTGAGAACGAAACACAAAGTCCTAAGCTTACATTATTCAACATGACTATGTGTGTATAGTGAACAATACTATGAGCTTAAAAATGTAATGCTAACTTTATCTTAATACTTTATTTGCCATGGTTAAAAACAAACTTAAAATTTGTTAGATGAGAAATAAATAGCACCTACACCCCCCAAATCTTAATTATCACCATATAGACAGTCAAGAACAAGGCTTCCTAAACTTTACACACAACTACTTTATACCTGAAAAGTTTTGACATGACTATTGATATATAGGTCTAGAAAACAGGTATATGTTCACTGATTACATATTACAAAACTATTTAAGGCAATTATCTGCTATATATATAATTTTACAATTTATTAAAAACTAAATCAAATGTGCCTACTAATAGCATGCACATACTTGTTAATGTTCACATAAGGACTGATTATTTGATATTGCAGGACACAGAGCATCTCTAATGTTTGTCCAAGTGTTCAATATTTATTTTTATGATCATCAATTCTGAGAACACCGTTCTTCGTAAATACATAGTATAAAATGCAGGAATATGTCTAGATCCATTTCAGAAATTATGAAAACTTCTGCCCTATACAGAAAAGAAAATGCATTGAATGTTTTTCTATGACTTTTATATGTTTAATTATAACACTTTCTCCTTCTGTTTTCTCCCTCTAGCTACTCCCAAGTTGCCACAACTCTCAAACTGATAGCCTCTTCTTGTGCCATTATTATTGCTACATGTATTTATGCACAAATATATAAATACAGCCTGCTGAGTCCATTCTGTTGTTTGTGTATGTAAAGTTTCGCTGCTACTATTTGTATTGGATAGCTAACTAGAGAGCTCACCCCTGGTACAGGATAACTCTCCGATTCCCAGCAGTCATCAGTTGCCTTATCCACGGATGTGATCCTGTGAGGTTTCGTTTTCCTTTGCACGCCAACATGTCTACTGATATTGCCATTGTTCCGAGTTTGCTTATGCAGGCATTTCTAGGAAAGACTGCTTCACAGCCAACTTCCTGGTGTTTTATGTCTTCCCATCCCCACTTCTGTGATGTTTGCAGAAGCGTAAATGCAGGAGTTGTGATGTAAACATAGCCATGGGACGCTGCCCAGGATCTGTTGATGTCTGCATTGTGTCCAGCTGTGGATTTCTGTGATGATCTCTGTTTTCTGTAAAGAAAAGTGTTCTGATAAAGGGTGATAGTTACACTTATCTATGGGGTTAAAGATAAGATTTTGATTGCAGTCAGAAATTAGGCTGATCTGATAAAGTGGTGGTAGTAGAGTCTCTTCTAAGATCTATGACCATACTAGCCATTGAAAGTAGGCTAGGTTTCTAGTACCATGCATGGTATCCCCCCCCCCGCACCCTCCCCCTAATTGAACAGGCTTAAGTGAAATTAGACAGTCATTGGTTACGACCAACTTGTGGGTGTTACTCACCACACCTTTATGGATATCTTACCATGAGGGTCATTGCCATGGTTGAAAGGTGTCACAACTGGGTAGGACTATTAATTGCCTTTCTGTCTTGGCATCTTGCATAGTATTTTCAGGTAACCTGGAACTTAGGAAAGAGGCTTTCAGATCAGATCCAGATCAAACACTTTTGAGCATTGTATACTAGCTGTGCAGTATAGGGGTACAGCATAGTAGCTTAGGGTCAATCTCTGAAAGGCAACCAAGGGCAACAACAATATATTGTTTTGAGAGTCTCTGGTTTACTCTGATCAGTCATTCAAACGGAGAAGCCGCATGCCTAGTCCTGAGGTTTTATTAGTTTACGTTTCTTATGGAGAGCACTGTCAGCCACCGTGGAGTAACTTCTAAGGTGTACACATACAGGAATACCCGTGTGTGTGTGTGTGTGTGTGTGTGTGTGTGTGGTTTTTAAGTAAATATATAATAATAAGATCCCCAAGGCGTTATCAAATAACCTTGGTGTTATTGCTCCCTCCTCCTTCTTCCTGCTTCTTTCTTCTCCTCTTCCTCCTCCTCCTTCTGCATTGATCTCATCGTGATCCCCAAACAACCCTCCCCATTTTTCTATTTCCTGCTTCATATCACCTACGCCCCGCTACTTCCCTCCCAAGTCCCCCTACCCTGCTATGGCCCCTTTATAATTTCCTGGCTTCTCTGTGCTTACTCCATGGTATATACTCACATCTGAAAATTAGGAGCTAGGAACTGCATATACGAAAGAGAGAGTACACAACACTTGTCTTTCTGGGTCTGGGTACCTCTCTCAGTATAATCTTTTCTAGGTCTATCTATTTACCTAGCAAAGGTAGATAATGAACCCATTGAATGATATCTTTTAAAGAAATTCAATTTAGCGCTCAAACAGCAATTTTTAAAATCAAATAATCTAAAGCAATAGAATACAAAGATATGCTGATTTGATCTTGAATGCGGAGGACTGGATGTCTTTTTTTTTTTTAAGCCCCACAATTAAAACATTGTCTCTAGAAAAGCAGAAAATGTTGTATGAACAGCATAAACATTATCATTTATAATATCCACTAATCTCAAATCTAATCCAGGTGTTTCAGACTGCATTCCTAGGCTTAGCCCAGCATAACAGCAAGCAACAGGGTAAAGTTTGCCTGGGCTCTCAAAACCAAGGCTGTGGTGAAGTCACATGATGCAGCACAGGCCAGCACTGCTAAAACACCTTGAATTTACTACACACCTAACTTTGAATTTGTTTTTGGTTGTTGCATACTCAGAAACCTTCAACTGAGGCTGGAGAGAAGGCTCAGCAATTAAGGCTAGGCTCACAACCAGACTTGACACCCTGTTTATTGTTGCCAGCTATCATGACCCCCACCCCCAAACACACACTAAGTTATACAATTTCACATGGGCTCATAACTCCTAGAATAAGAAGCTGTGTCCTGGTCATCTAACCCAGTGGCTCAGAAACAGTGAGATCATTTGTCATTTATCAGATTCCTGTAAACCCAATATGGAAATGAAAGAACTGCTTCTGTTGTGTTGAGATGTTTAGAAGGTTTCCAGATGACAGGCAGTACACATTAAGCTCCAGATCCCCAGGAATGCCTGGTCTAATCAGAGATCACTTCACTGATAAGCCTGTGTCTGGGGACAAATATATCCTCAACTGGAGTGCCCAAGAGAGTTGTAGCATGACCTGGTTCTTCTCATTCTCATTCAACCTTCTGTGCCTAACTCAGAAGATGCCCACCTAACCACCAAGGCAATGGAGACAAGAAGACCAGGTGCTGATGGGTTATGGAAG
>JADRCH010000098.1:8711449-8765930 GCA_019843965.1 Rhynchomys soricoides | reverse complement strand
TGTTTAAGCCCAATGTCTATGTCTAGAAAAAGAAATTCAATATATCTACTTTCTTGGGATAGGAAAAGCATGGGTGGGAAAAATTTTAGTCAGGCAAATATAGGCTGAATCTTTCCTAATTTTATTTTTAAAACAGAATTCTGTTTGTAGTTTAGATTCGCCTTTTACACGAAAGTCTCCTGCTTACACCTCCTAGGATCACAGGTGTGCACCAACACACAGGATGGTCTTTGATCTTGGTTAATGTGAAGCTTTTGGTAAGACTTTTACCTCTTAGACTCAGACCTGATAAATGATAATAGTATCAACCTTCTAGGACTGTTACACACACTTCACATGCATCACCTAAAAGCATATTAGAAGGTACCTGGCAAAGAGCAGGTGCTAAACCTTGTAAGTGACCTCAGAGGTAATACTAGGGGTAAAAGAGCCAAACTCAGCTCCTACGCTTCATTCTCATTCTATTTCCAATTCAGGAACCCTAAATAGGACACGTTACTTCCCAGCATCTGTTTCCGATCATAAAGTGAGGTTAATAACAAGTCTACCTCATAGGAACCTACCTGGAAAAAAACTACTTAAGGCTCTTGGAACATCGCCTGGCTGAGAGGAAACACTGGATAAACGTTAGCTGTTATTACATGCTGCCTTCAAATCACGTGCTCTTGTTGAGTTTCACATTTCCAAGGGTCCTGGAAACAAAGCTTAAAAGGAGAGGGAAATGCATTTAATTGCTGGCACTACAGAAATGCTATTTAATGGATGGATGAATGGATAAAAGACATATGTTCATCAAAGACAGGTGGTAATACAGCCAGTCTATCTGAAGTAGACACAGAAGGATGATAGAGATAAAACAGGCAACAGGGAGTCAAAGAGCTGCAGATCCCTGCAGAGAGGGACTCTGACCCAGACCATGTACTAAATAGGGAAACAGCATGAACAAAACGGACAGAGGAATCTGTAGGACTGTGAGGCTGCAACTGACTCTCCAGGTGGGCAGACCTCTGTGTCTTCTTAACGTGTTGACCTAACCACCAGGCAGACCTCCTACCATTCCCAAAGCCCTTGTAAGAAAGGAAGACACAGTCCTGCCTCGGGAATCTCAATGTGTAGATGGGAAGACAGGCTAAAATACATGATTTTAGGAGTAGACGCTAGTATCCGAGCTGTGTTAGAACCAAGCTCAGCCTCACAGCACCGGACCAAAGGATGGGAAAACAGGGTATTTCTCAAGAGAGGAGCAGCATGAAATAAACAGAGCAGTGGTGTCAGCACAGCACTTGTCACATAGTAGGAAGGGTGCCCTAGAGGTATATTTTTGTATACAACTACACACACACACACATAGACACGCCTACAAACATTACTCTCTTTGTTTTCCTGATTAGTGTAGGCCACAGAAAATCAGAGAGATTAATTAAACTGGGAGAGAGCATACAGTCAGTAACCCTCAGAGTAGAGTATGAGACTTCAGAAACAATACTTTCAACCACTCTACTACCAAAGCCTCTGAAAACCATTAATATTCCATTACACACTGCCGGTTAGAGACACAGAACCAGAACTTCCCATCGGTGTGGTGCTGTACACCTGTTGGCAGCAGTCTTGAGGGCCTGTACCCCAGCTCACTGGAGGAAAGACCTACCTACAAACCCTGTGCTCTGGGGTTCTTGGTTTGTTTGTTTATTTTCCATATCACAAGTAGTTGCAGTTGGGCACTCTGTGGTGACCAGAACAAGGTTAGGAAGCCACTGGCATTTGGACTAAAGCTTCTTCTGATGGTCCATTTCCTTCCTAGTGCCTCTCCTTATCACCTGGGCCTTATTCGGTCTCTTGACTGAACAACCAGGGGATCCCACTTCTTATAATACAGAGTTAAGGAAAGAAAAATTAAAAGCCCAGACTCTCCAGCATGTTCCCCAATGGGAAATGCTGCCTTCGCCTCAGACCCACTCACTCACGTGCATGGAGAAGTGTTCAGATGACTAGAGTTAAATTCAAACCATGTAGACGCGTTCTGCTTTTTTTTTTTTTTTCTTGACTGAGGGCGAACCATTTAGATGTTTGTTTCCAAAAAGGCATCTGTCGGCAATCAAAGAGAGGAAAAGGCATAAGGCAGTGCAATTGTTTGGAGTAGCGTTTCCTGGATCATGTTAAATGCTTGAATTGTTCCCCATTATGCTCACCAAATAATTTTATTTCCCACAATAATTGCAATATTTAACTTGTTGTATTTAATCTTGTTTTAAGGCTATTAACAACGGGGCCACACCGTGAAAAGACTGCTATCTGAGGAAGCGAAGCTTCCAGCAGGCTTTTAGTCCACAATGATAATGTTAAATGTATCTAATTGTTCTGGTTTTAAAACTGTTATCCAAAAACATCTAACATGTCTTTGTTCAAGACTACTGTGTTATCTACCACAAAGTCCTCTCGGGTTTTCCATCATTCACAAAATGAAATCTGGATGCCAGTTTAGGTGGTGCCCCATTCATTCATAAATAATGGGCAAGCATAGGACATTGGGAGTCCTGGAAATGCTGTGCTTCAGAAGACAAACGCCTCCAACCTCAGAGCTTTCTGACAGACACACTTAAACATGGAAACGCTTCAGCCTCGCAAGTATGTGTGTCTATGGACCCTCATGTAGGAGAACCTGGATAAGATACAGTGGGACGGGACCTAAGGAGGGGAATGGGTAGAAGGAGAGGTGGGTTCAAAGAGTGCTGCTTCCTTTTCCTGTTCCTTGGAGGGGTGGGTAGGGTCAAGTTCCTATTTTACATTATACATAGAATTTACAAATTCTTTCCTTGTCTTTCTCCAGATGGTCATTTCATAATGCTGCGGTTGCACAGGCTGTGAGGGATCTGGCCCGGAGAGTAGGGATGCATTTCTGAAAGGAGCATGTGTCCCTCAGGGGACACACTTGCTGTGCTATCACAGGTTCCTTAGACTTGAGACGAAGGGCACACAAACACAACATGAAGAACCTCCAAAAGATCGGGCATAATCCTCTTAGCCCCATGTTATTAGAATATTACAGTGGGGAAGGGGGCAAAAAAGAGGGGAAATGCTCAATTTATTGTATCTTCATCCCTAAATGCAGCCTGCGAGCCATGCTTAAAATGAGAAAACACCTCTGGCTCTAAAAGACTAAAAATTACTTTACTGAAATTATTTTGGTCAGAAAGAGCTAGCTGCTGTATTATCATAATGCTAAATAATTAAATGATTATGATAACGATGACTATAACAACAACAACCCCTATTACTATTAAGGAGTGGTCCATAAATTAAAAGCAAAAAGCCACCAAAGTAACCACTTTGCAACTTAAAGACCTGAACCAAAGCTTCCAAAGCATAATTAGACTGAAATATGCCTAGGAAAAATTCATTAGCTAGTTGGACCATTAAAACCACAACTCTTCAATGATCACAACTGATCCCTGCAAGAAATAGTAATCAATTCTCCCATGCCCTATGGTACCCACATGGAGGCCTCTGGGTACAGAACTGTAGAACGTCACCAGTGTGAACTTGGGGACCCCATGGTTGCTCATTATCAAAACAGAACTCAGGAAGGGTTTTCAGCGTAGTTCTCACACAGGTGTTATCTGCAGCTCCAGCCCAGTTCAGGTCTCAGGAATGGCAGCTACCAAACACAAGTGATCAAATACAAGAGATTCTGGTCACTTCCTGTTCCTGCTAGTCTTCAATAAGTGACTTGAATTCAGTAGCTGTCCAGAGTTTTTCCCCACTTAAGAAAATTAATGTTTTCTAGTATTTCTTATAGTTAGGTACATGTTATTGTGGCTTTTTTTTTTCAGGGCAAAAAAAAAAAAAAATTGCTTAACTTAAAATCCCCACTAATAAGATGGCTGGGTTACAGTATGGAAATCAGAGTTACATTTTCCTGGTTGAGGAGACTCAGATATCAAATTTAACCTGAATTCTGTAAAAATGAATTGATAATGACTGCTTACTTTATTTATAAAGATTGAAGATGTCCAGAATTCATTTAAACAGCATCAAAAATATAGCTATATATCCTAGTGTTGGCTAGAACACATACCGCACCAGCAATGTAGTAATTTACTCCCATGAAAACACAACGAAACATAGTGCCAACTGAACCAGAAAGCAAGGGACTCCGAGGCTGGCATCCTGTATTTAGGTTCTTTCATAACCAAATTAACTAATGAATTAATTAAAAAATTAAAAAAAAATACAACAACAACAACCAAAACCACAAACAAAGTATAGAAAGAGAAATATTTTTCCCCTGGAATTTTTTCTCCTTGGAAAACCTGTTCGGTTATCCCCAGATTTAGTTTTAGACTCTTGCTTTGCTTCCAAGGGAGATGTGTAACACAGCAAAACCTAACCAACAAACACTTTCTAAAATGCGCAGCTCACAATCTTGAGGAGAGTGGCTGGGAAAAACAGATACTGAATCAGACTTAAAGCCTGAGTTGGGGGGAGGGAAAAATGCCCCAAACGTTGCATGATAGTCTCTAAGCAGTTCCATCTGTCAGGCAGAAATTTTAGGCTAATAGCCTGTGGCGATCTCCCTCCGCAGTCCACTACCTGCCTTTGTCCTATTAAATCTCTTTATTCTTCTTTAAAAAAAAAAAAGAGCAGGGGGGTGGGGGGTGTTGGAAGGAAAGGAAAAACCTTGCAGACCAAAATCATCTGAGTGATGAAGCCCTAATTTTAACCACCTCCCTTTGATGTGTAGCAGTGGGCTCTTGTTTTAAAGAGAGAGAAGGGAAGACAGTTCTAGCAGCAGACTCTTCATCGCCACTTCACCTTGCCACTGGGTCTGGGAGAGATTGGTTCATTGTCAAGGAGATTTTTTTTTACCCATGATTCCATATGGTATGGACCGGACTACATGTTGCCCCACATGCCACTGCAAATGTTTTCTCAATTAGGTGTCTTATCTCCCGTGAGTTAGCATCAGATGAAGCTTGCTGACAGCGTAATGGCAGGGAAAGCTTCCGACGGCTCCATCAAATGGCAGCTTTGCTACGACATCTCGGCCAGAACTTGGTGGATGGTGAGTTGGCAGCCGGGACTGCCTTTTTTTTTCCTCCTCCCCCCCTTTTCTACTTTCCCTCCCTCTTTGACAAAATGTCCCAGACCTCACATTCATCAAACTCACATTTGATTTTTTACACTCTTCAGTGAGGCTGCCTCACACTGCTTCCTCTTGCCACCCTCCCTCTCTCTGCCCCTCTGCAACTGGAGTTCCCAGTGATGCTTGCCCTTGTTTTCCATGGGACACGGTATTTGGTGGCTTTTTTATATTAAAAATATTTTTAAGACTGTCAAAAGTTTTAAGGTGGAATTCTGTATTTTAGCTATGGATGTCTGCAGATTAAAAGAGAGAGAGAGCTGTCTGTCCTGCCCCTTGGGTTTTGTGTCCTATGTCTAGCTTCACACCCTCTTCACTTTTGATTTTTGAGAACTATGGGATGCATGGTTCTCCTTGGCTGTGAAATTTTACTAGGGGTGCATATCAAGCACTGGGACTGGTGCATGCAAGCCCTGCCTATGAGAATCCTTTCATGCCCCAATAGTTGGAATGCCTCAAGTCACCTGTGAGAGTACGCTAAAGCTCCATTCCTCATCCTCCTCTGGGGACCATAGCTCTGACATCTAACTTTTCTGTGTCTGTTTATATCGGAGCAGACCTTCCATCTCTTAGAACCACAGACTTCGAGTGGAACAGACCCACACACCCTTTCTTTCCATAACTCTGGGTACAAGAAAGTTTCAGGAGCTGCTAACTTGTAGCTGCAGAACGAGTTAACTTACATGTCGTGGTCAACCAGGCCAGACAACCTTTGACTTCTGGGATCTATAAGAGCTGTAGTGAAGTAGGAGTATGTACAATAGCTCATTGTCACAGGAGACGCTCGTCCTGTGAGGAAGAGAGTCCCAGAATCATTGCTGTCCTCGTTAGGGTGGTGTCCGTTAAGGATTAATTCGTTAGCACCGCATTCCTAGTTTTCCGTAATTATTATTCTTACAGCAAGCGTGAATTCTTCCAGGGAGTGGAAAAAAAAAGTTTGCAGCCAGGACAATGAATGTATTATCCGTTCCTAACTGGACCGTGAACTTCAGCTCATTTCACATAGATATCAGTTTAAGAAAAGGAGAGTGTGTGATGTTGAAGGGGAGCCTGGCGAATGGAATTACAAAACAGGGCATGGTTCACTGTACGATCTACAGAAAAAGTACTCTCCCTTCCTGGACAAATGGTGCTATCATTTTGGCAAGACGTAGGAATTCGGAAGACTGAGACTATTAAAAGTAAGCTACTGCAGGATTCTATTCGGCTGCTGCCTGGGATTCAGTCTGTCCATTCCAAGGACTTGAGTAAAAGTAGTTGTGGGTATGTGTGTACTTGTATATTTTCTCTCCTAATTTCTTAACTAGATGTCAGGAACTTTACCAGGGCTTACAGAACAATATTACAGAGCAGAGCGCTTCTGGCTGAGGAGACTCGCAATCCTCTGTCTCTTACGACGCTGAGCTCATAGTCAAGGCATTTATTCTCCCATTAACCTTTCTGCCAGCAAGAACACGGTTTGCTTCTATGAGATGGTCATATTGCTTCGATTCACACAGCTTGTTAAGCACTACAAATGAATTTACTGATTAGATTGGCAATTATTTTCTATGCTAAGTTGTAAGCTTGAAAAGAAAAAGAAAACTGTCCTGATGTCATGCTCTCTGGAAAAAACATTCTTTTGCCTTACTGTACTTCAGGAGGTCCTAGATTTTATAGACTTTTACTTTTACTGGTAAATTGTGTCATCTTTATTTCTTGAAAATATCATCAAAAAATATCATCAAATCTCTCTGTCTCTCTCTCTCTGTCTCTCTCTGTCTCTCTCTCTCTCCTCCCCTTATTTGTAAAACTGTAATTTCTTTTCTGTAAAGTTTACTTGGAAGTTGTTTTTCATCTAAAATTATTTTACAGATGTTTTACCGCGGGGGATATAATGTAGAAAAGTGGTGGGAACACTTAGCAATGCATTTGACTAAAGATAAACAATGCAGAAAGCTCCCACGCTGCTGTTTAGGCTGCATACTGAAAAGAAGTTTCTCGGGACTTCAGTGCTTCTTGATTTTTGCTTTGAATAAGGGTGAGAAACCTACAGGCTCTTAGAAAAGTTGTAGGAACCATGGGAAATAAATCAAAATTTTAGTTCCCTTCAGGGAAATTGTACACCATAGAATTTTAGACCTACCAGTTACAAATAATTCTGATGTAAATTTTCCATTTTTTGGTGGCAAACTAAGGAAAAGCTTTGATGAAGGGTGAAGCAACTAATGAAAAGAATACAAATTCTATATTTTATTTTTTTAGTTCTCTTTCCCTGAATCGTCCTGGCTCCTTTCCCCTCAAGATCCCCACCTTACTAACCCAAACAATTTTTCCAAAGTAAAAAAAAAAGAAAGAAAGAAAGAAGAAAAGAAAAGTGCTGGTTGACATGGTTCCTTAAGCAAAAGACAGTTCAGGATCTGAATTTCACATTAAAGGCAAATAAAGCTTTAAAATTACCTCCTGTGTCATCTGGCTGCTCAGACTCCGGGCTCATAGTGGGAACCTCCGGCTTGGTCCTCCCAGCATACAAAGGCAACTCAGTGAATGCCCCCTCCGCCCATGGAGACTCAGCCTCAGCTGCCAGCTCCGGGATATGCAATTTTGCTTTTTAATGAATCGTAAACAATTTGTATGGCAAATGAGTTTGTTTGTTTTTAGTTTGGGGGCATGTGCTGAGCCAGGTTGTACAGGGCCATCACCTATTCCAGGATTTAGGCACAAATGGGTGGAGCTCTGGGTCACTTTTTATTTATTTATTTTTCTAAATAATAAAGACACACTAGGAAGAAAGAAACTAGTCAATAAAAGATTAAGAATAACGACCCTTCTCTCCTTCCATGTCCTCCCTTCCCCCCATAACTGCCCTGGCTTACAGTGGAGTTCTGTGCCCTTTCTAATAACTAACTGGAAATCATTTGCATGGAGTAACCATCATTTCTCTGCGGTGTAAATTTTAGCTTTGTCTTTAAAGAACTACTTCCTCTTATGAAACAGCTATTTTATGATGAAAAGTACTGACAGGGGACATCTCTAGCCATCCCTTCTTAGGATCCAAAGTTAACACTTCCTGAAGGATATTAGATATAAGAAATTAGAAATGTAGTTTTTATATGAAAACAGTGCAAAAAAAAAAAAAAGTTCACGAGACACCCCAGCGTCTAATGAAAACTTTTATTCAAAACCACCAAGTTGTAAACAACTGAGAGGTTGACAGGCAACTGGGTTCAAGCATGCACATTCTAACAGTAATTACCTTTGGCACGGCCACTTATGAGAAATCTTTTGATATCCGAGCCACTTCTCTAATGCTTTAATCATGTAAATCAAGAAATAGATATTGCGTATCAACTTCATCTCACTGTGTTGTGACATCTCCAGTTGAAACTTTCCAAGAGAAAACTAAAGAGAGTACTCACAAAATTTTTCTTCACTCCAAATGAAACCGAAATGCCTCAAATGCACATGTATGCTCCAGAAGGGACTCTCATCCGTCAAAACACCTTCATTCTCCCCATTCAGCTTCAAAACGAAGGCAGAATAATTCTTCTCCTGGTCACACTAATTGAGCGACCAGGGTTGGTTGTGGGAACATTTGTCTGTGAATTTCAAAATACATTTGTCTTTCTTCTATCATTCAAATTTAAGATTTATGATGACTAAAGAAGAAAAAAAAAAAAGGTCCTGGGTGATTCTGCAACTAGCTGTTATCCAGGCCAAATTCCTGACCCTTTATTTTTTGACAAATTTTTCTTTTTAGAAATTAACACATTAATTTTCAATCAATAATTGTTGTTTAATACAATTGATTACAACACAAACTTGGTATAACTGGAACATGCTTGGGCAAGAAGGATCTAGTATGCCTTGTGGTATAAATATCTGTTTTCTAAATGTGCATGTAAAAACATGTTTCTGTGGAATACTGCTTTATTCTGTTTACCAATTAGGAGCCACCATGTACAGTCTACTTCCACAATGGCTGGCAGCTTCGTGTTCATGGAAACCTCTTGCCTGTGTTTGCTTGAATTCATGTCGTGAGCTGAATTTCCCATTACAACGTTCAAATGTTAATTGTCAACTGGACACCTTTTCCAAATGACCATTTTCCGCATGTCTTTGAAGATATTGCCTAATGAAGATTTTCCTTGGAATTGGTGCTAGCCCTTTCAACATAATGACTGAAATAACTTGGAAATTTCTAAAATGGTAATAAATGCAAAGATTTAAAAGAAAGAGAACCAGGAAATAATACACCCTAAGATAGTCTCAGTACCTGGGCTACTTTTAGAAAAGTCCATGCAAACCCATTTATAGAATTTAACGCATTTGCATGCTCTTTTAAAATATTTTATACAGCAAGTGGCTTGATCTGAGCTAATTATTAAATGAACAACTTTAAGTACAAGCCACCAGTGTAAATATGTGTAACCATATCATGTCTAAGAATATCCACCAACCTCAGATTTTTCTATGCCTTCAAAACATTCTTTTTCTCTCAGTAATAGATTCTAAGAAAAATCCATATGTGGTAGGGTTGGCTATTTTTCTTCCACATACATTAAGAATGTATCCTTATCGTTTTCTTTGAGGTCAGCCCTATACAACTGCTTTTCAAATACAATTCGCTGTTCTTAGAGAGAAGCAAATACACTAGACTGGTTCCTTTTTTTCTCCTTAAATCTAATTACGATCCAAATGTGCTTCATTCGGAAATGTGATTGGCTGCTTAAGCTAGCCTCTGCTCTTCTGCTATCGTTCTAAAAAATCTTGATTTCCTGTTGTTACGGTCATATTTCTCTTGTGAACTTTAGACAGTGAAATAAATGCTTTGTCCTTCCTTATTTTCTAGTTGAGTTTCCTTCACCTGTCCTGAATATTGTCAGGAGTGTTTCTAATTTAAAACCAAGAGAATCAGGGGCTGATTAGAAGACAGGAAATTGGAGGATTAAGCTGTCTGGTTACACTTCCTTTACTTATCAGCACTCAGTAACTCACTCTAGATTGCAAACTCAACGGGACAGTTTTTACAATTCATTGTTCTTTTTGGGTGCTTACCTACATACAGCAAGGGTGTGTGGCAGACTGTTCATGCCCACAAGCGTGCAAATGTATCTGTGAGTGTTCCTGTGTGCACATGTGAGTACAACGAGGAAAGAATCTGCAGCTGGGACTTATATAAGTGGACACTTTTAAGTGGGGTAGTCCTGAGCCAAAGGGAGGCTTATAATGGAGTCCTGAAAGTTCACAGAAAGACGGTCATCCTCCCGGGATGGTCCTGTGAAGTCCCATAAAGAATGGAATGCTACAAAGGAAAGGGCAAGAGGCGCTAATTTGGAAGTTAGGACTAGACCCTGGTAGCCCCTGTGCTGTTTCTCTCTTTGAGTTTGGCTCAGACATGCCAGCAACTCATATCAAATAGAGAAGTAACTCAAAACAAGTGAATGAGTTAATCTAACAGGATTCCCAAGGCCACTTTGGGATCCCCTTGCCTCCAGATAAGAATGAGTTCTTTCTTCTTGTGACAGCAAGTCTGTGGGCTCCAGATGGGCGTATATTATGAGATGGATGCAAGTCAAGGAATGAGATGGTAGATCAGGACAAGAGTATAAAGGTTTGTCTTATGTCACCCAATCATCCCAAATTAATGACACAGCACAAGGAAACTGATCTTACAGATTCTTACTGTGCCGTGAATATTTGCAGGCCTGCGTTCTAGAAGCCAAGCTGAGAAGTCCCTCTTTTGACCTCATTCTACCCACTGCCTTGCCCTGAATAAGAATTGGCTGGTTTGATTTTAGAGAGTTCTTGGTGGTTGTGTAAGTTTTACCCACCTTATACTACAGAACACCAGAGGATGAAGTGAGTAAGAAAGTGTGGTGTGACAAGAGCTTATGGTTGGCTAACTGGTAAAGGGGGAGTTAACACTCAAGAACTTATTCAGAGAGTCCCCAATCCCATCACATGTGTACCACCGACCAGGCCCAAAGATCAGCTGCTGTTTCTGTTCACAGGTAGAAAGGAGTCCTTCAGTACCTAGATGAATATTTCACCCTCGCAGGTAACACAGACTGATGTCTGTCTGGTAGATATATGCTTGATGTTTAAATTTTTTTTATTAAATCTCATCATCAATCTACTTTATACTAAAAGAAGCAAGGTTAACAAAGGCTACCCCTCACCCAAGACAATGCATAAGCTAAAGACAAGCTACCCAATCTATAGAGTCTGCTAATTTACTTTAGATCCACTCGTCTTAGGTGAATTAATAATTAGACTTTAATACTACTCAGAACTTTAGATGATTGAGACCACCCATTTGTAGAGGCACAAGTCTGTTTTCTGTAGAGGTACAAAGTTTATAATGCATCAGAAGGAAGAACAGGACAGTAGTCTTGTGACGTCAACTCCTGATAAGAAAGTGAGCCATCTTCCTGTTGTGTAACAGGAAGCTTCAGTGCTATTAAATAGGCTAAGGAACTGTGAAAGATCTGCCAGGCCTGACATATAAATCTCGTCATTTAAAAAACATCCGTTTGTGTGTTTAAGTTCTTAAAGAACCGCAGGAATGCTTTTTTCTGTTATTTAATATCTATTTAGTAGATGTTTCACTTACAATTGTAATTGGGTTGTGCCATTTTTCAAAAAGCCATTTTTTTCACAGAAAAGCATTTATTCTTTCCTCTCATTCCTTTCTTCCTCCCCCCACTTCTCATAAGAACAAATGATAATGTAGAATATTGGTGCTGAAAATGAGGGTTAGACAGTTTTCATTGCCACAAAACTTTCCTGACTAAAGGTTTGCTCCAATCCAGAGTTTTCAATAAGAGAGGACACAGTGTAGGCTCTATATTTCTAGTGTCAATGATCTTACTACAAACACCTATTTTTTGGACAGAGCTCTTTTTTCCTTTTCTTTCTTTCTTTGTGTGTGTGTGTGTGTGTGTGTGTGTGTGTATGTGGTTTTTTTTTTTTTGTGGTGGTGGTGGTTTTTATTTTTATTTATTTATTTATTTACTTTTGGTACCATGTGTTAGATAGAATTTTTTATTCCTTGCAATCCGGATTTTTTTTTAGTATGTGTGATCCTTGATATGCAATTGCTGTTGCCAAGCTGGGCTGTTTTAAATGGATAAGAACAGGGAATAAGGATCAGGTCAAAGGTGGAGATGAATGATCCCAGGCAGAGCAGCCTATTCAGAGTCATGGTGTATGGGGAAAGCCAAGACATCGAAGTCGAATCGGGCACTTGATAGAAGTAGCTGAACCACATTAAACTACACATCCTTACACAACTGGTATATAGACAAGCCTATACTGTCTAAGGGATGGTTACACTTAAATTCCCAGGACAGCCCTCTCTGCTGCTCACCCTCATAGTCCTCAACCACCTATTCCACAGATGTGAATCTTTTACTAATGCTAATGAAATGGCTTAGCAGCTGGATTTAATAAACCCCCTTCAAATGCTGAAAAGATAAACATTGTCAACTAAATAATTGATTTCATCCATTTATTTAAGAAGCAATTAAAATCAGCATACATTTTTTCTGGCTTTCTTATTTCAAGAAAATAGTGATCTCACTTCTCATTTTGTAACTGTGTGGGAAGCAACCTGTTAACAGGTGTTACAGGCAGTACCCCCTCCTCACAAACAGTAAGGAATCATTGAAAGGCAAATTACCCAACACTCAGGTCAAAGTCTACACAGTATTGTTGATAGGGTTTTTAAGAAAGAAAATACGAGAATATTTTAAATAATTGTAGAAGGGGCTGCTATAACTTCTAGTGAAAAGTCAAAAAATAAGCCTAAACACACAAAGTAACAAATGTAACTATTTCCTAACCAAGCATCTGAGCTAACGAATCCTGTGAGGGATCAGTGGGTCTGGGAGAGCTGGAAAGCAATATCTATTTGCCACTAAACACAGTGCATGCAGCCCTATAGTAACCACATGGAATATGTCTGCTACCTGAGATTTGTTGCTCTGGCTGCACACCATAGATCAGAAGACAGAATGAGATTCTAGCATCAGAGTTTTACTGGACAAAACAGCAAGCAACTAAAAGACAAACAGTCTGGGGAAAAGGTCCTAGCCCTACAAACAACGTTGATTATTAAACCAATGGCATCTGGTCCTCTTCTCCAGCAGGTTGTTGTAGGTAGAATGTAGTCAGAAGATTGGCAAGTATCTCAAATAGGAAAGGGAGCCTTCAGGCAGGGAGGGCACTATGCAGATTATGCAGGTGCCAGATATTGGAAGAAGTGCATGGGAGGCAAGAAAGGAAGTCTGGGTGTTGCAGATTGCCAAGCCCACTCCAGTCACTTCAATATGGCCTTGTATTTCCAAAAGAGCCTTGACATCCCCACTTGGATATGATGTCAAAAACCAGAGTATGGGGTTGGGGGAGTCCTTCAGCATTCAGGATAAACATGTCCATTTTTTTCTACCCACCAAAATCCATCCTTCTTTCGATGCCCAATGGATAGGAGGCTCCTTTATCAAGTTTTCTCTGATCTCAGAAGAAAAATGTATCACTCCCCCTTACAAATCCCAGGTACTCTTGCTCAGAGAATCCCATCAGTGGTGAAACCATGTTGGAGCATTTTGATTTGTTCTCTATGACTATGTTGTTTCTTTAGCATCAGAGTCTAGACCTAGACCTTCTTATCTCCGGTGTCTAGCTTGTGGCATGGACCTAAAAGAACCATAGTTCAGTAAGAGATATTGAAAACATGTGGGCAGTAGGAGCCAATGAACCTCTGTGACTTGAGAGAGAGAGAGAGAGAGAGAGAGAGAGAGAGAGAGAGAGAGAGAGATCTTCATGATATTTTTATTTTACCACCTGATTATCAGACCTCTCACTACCTTTTGTCTGCTTCTTATGTCTCTAGGGTTCGCAACCACTTTGCACAAGGTGAACTACAGCTCACAACATCTCTATAAGAGTGCCATTTGCATTTCCACTGTACCAGTGAGAAAACTGAGTTCTTCTTAAGATGAAGAAGCCAATAAGTTTGACAAAGTCCAAAGCTGTATTTGTCAGCCCTTCATTGCAATGGTACCAATATGCCCAGCACAAACACACTCTCAAGCAAGGTCAAAAGACAGCAGTCTGTGATCATATTATTCATTGAAGACATGTTTCATCCCATTTTACAGAGAATTCAGGAGCCCTAGGGACCAAAGTTCCTCTAAACTCAAACTCATCCCGAAGCCCAGGTTATAGTGACCCTTCTATGAAATAACCATTAGGTCAGAGAACAGGGCACTGTTTCAAGAAAATCAAGCAATCTCTTCCTCCTTCTCTGAGTGACAGATTTGCAAGAGATTTTTCTCTTTTGTTTTCTATTTTCTTTCTCCTTTTGTTTGTTCTTTCATCACTTTGGAAATAAGCATATATTATTTACTTATAAAATGATATTCTAGCATGGGGAGATGGCTTAGATGTTAAATTTACTTTCTTCACAAGCATGAGGACCTGAGTTTAGGTACCCAGAAGTGACATAATATTCTAGATGTAGAAGCATGCACCTATAATCTTGGCACTACGAAATGAAAACAGGAGAATTCTTTTGGCTGGCTGTTCATTCAGTCTAGTCAAGTCAGTGAACTACAAAGTTTGGTGAGAGACTGTGACTCAGAAATTAAGATGGACAGCAACTGAGAAAAACTTACAATATCAGCCTCCAGCCTCCAAGTGCATATATACATTCATACATCCACAGGCCCGTGCCTTCCCTCCCCCCACAAATACACACGAACATGCGTGTGTGAATACACACACACAAGTTGAGATTTAACAATATCATAATCCCTTTTTAAAAAATGTGCTTCGTAGACCTCATAAGAATGGTAATAGTAACATCTGACAGTGTGCATGAGCATCTAAGAGCTTGGAGAGAGAATATAATTAAGGGTGTTAAAGTCACAATGTCCAATGCCTTCATTGCATCCTTCACCAACTTGTTTGTGTAAGGCTTCCCTTCTTAGACTGAGGCATGTAGTTCTTCCCATTCCTCAGTTAAGCAGCTGTCAAAAGCACAGACTTCAGATTCAAGCTGGCTCTGGGGAAAATGCATGACCTGGGATGGGCAGTGCCTAGAAACCCTCTGAGTGCATCTGCATCTTCAAAGTGGAGACACAGTCATCATTGTTGTGGGGTTTAATCAAACAGTGCATATTGCACAAGTCAAAAACCTGAGAGGTACTCTGACCCTTCCTCTTGTATATTCTGTCTATATAACTCAAGATAGAGCCCATTACATTTATGTCCTATGAAATTCCTAAATTCTCCATCGACCACTGTCTCCCAGTCTGAGCTGCCATTTTGACTGGCCAACATTACCACAATAGCTTCCTCACTGGTCTTGCCACATCTATCTTTGCCTCCTGCAATTATTCTTCACATTAAAGGCTAAAGGATCTTTTCAAAAACGGGTCATCTGTCATCTGGATTGCCTCTTGCTTTTAGAGAAAGAGCAAAACCCCTCAAGAGGCCTGCATGCTTTTGCCTCCCCAAGCCTGTCCGGGCCATTCTTCTCCCTGAAAGGCTTCATCCCTGAAACTGAACTGCTGTCAGTTCTTCAAACTCTCAGCACCTCAGATGCTGGACACATTCTTTTCCTTTCCCTAGAAAATGATTCTCTCTGTAGTTAGCATTCTAACTACCATTCTCAGCACACACACAACGTTTTCTTAGGATGCCCGGACCTCCAACACACACACCAAAAACCTATGTCAGAGAGCTCTATGCTCTATGTCTGTGTTATGGGATCTCAGGGCACTGCAGACCTTGATACATAAACAAATAGAGCACTGTTTACATTTGGAAATGTGTGATTGTTTAATCCCTTATCCCCTCCATCAGACCATAAACTCCATGGGAGACAAGATGTTGCTCATACATGATTTCTTGCCTCCAGGAAAGTGTCTGGCATGATAGTAGGTAGTGGAGAGATGTTTATTGATCCAGTGAGCAAGTGGGTGGTAGAATGCACATGGATGTTAACTACTGTTACTATAAATAATATTTTTCACACAGAGAAATGCACTTATTTACAAGTGGACAAAGTCTTTCTTATATGTACTTAAAATTTGTTTCTAGTAAAATATCCATTACAAACTCAAGGTAAGATCCTGCATATGAGACCTGGCTGTGCTAGAAGCACACCTTGGCTGCCAGATTGCCCACACATGGCTGTTGAGGGTTCAGCAAGTGCATGATCTGATGTCATCAGCAAGGCATTTAGCAGATGATAAACATTTAGTAAGTGTTCGATTATTGCTATTTAAAAATATTAATAGTCCCGAATCTCCCTCCCATAATTTGTGTGGAGTTTGAAATCCCCCTCAAACTCTCTGGTTGTCAGTTACATCACCTTTGCAATGATGGTGTCGGTCTCTCATTCTATAAAGTTCAGGCTAATTATCTAGCAGAAAAGCCTTGAAAAATCGTGAAATTTCACAAACATAGGGAGCCACTATAGTAAACACTAAAAACACAGGCTCCAAATATATATATTAGAACAAAATCTTCACAGCCATCCTGGGCACTTTCTGACCCTTTACAGCTCCCCCTGATAGCCCACTGCAAGGAATGAGAAGTCAATCCATTCTCTGAGCCAACAATAACATTGAGGGGTTGATAACTGAAAGAATCCACATAAGTGTGCACAGGGTGGAGTAGGATACTGACGGGGAGGAGACAAGAACCTGTGGAGCAGTCCCTTTTGCCATCACTCTAGAAGCACCAACTCAGGTTGATTGCTCATACATAAAGTTAGACCAGTTGTAGTACCTGCCTCATGGATAACAAGTTACGTAAGTCGTTAACAATATGCCTAGCATGTGTTTCTCATTTACTAAGGGCCAGCAGTCATTAAATTTGTAATTATTTTCTCTGATAGTGTCAAGCACCATTATTGTATTAACTACTACATTTTAGTGTATCACAATTTAAGAGCCTGGGAAAGTAGCAAAATGGTTCAAGAATATCTAACAAACTGATTCTCTCAAAATGAGGGATTTGTATATGAAGACAAAAAGACATTGCTGTCCCAGCGTATTCAATTAATTTTCCCAATCAGTTTAGGCAACAGTCAGTGCCTGTGGCTGAGACACCTCTTAGAACCCAGAACTAATTAAAGAATATCAAGTTAACAATAGCCTCATCTCATGATACAGAAATCATTGCTTGTGGTAAATGTTCATCCAAGCAAGTGTACTTTCTGCTCAATATACAAAACCTGATTCTCAAGCCACAGCTCAGGAAAAGACATGGGAGAATGCCGTTGTAACCTACATGCATGCTGATGTGCAGATACTCTCACTGTTCTGGGAATTGTCAAATGTCCACCTCAGCTCAACACCCTTAGCAATCCTCGTAGGAAATCAGAAGCTCCTTGTTCCCTTGGAAGATGGAGCCATGACTGCATACAAATTCCTCTCAAGTTATTCATTACCAACATGTTTAACAAACCTGGTAACAGAAACAGCTTCTCATCTTCAAAAAAAAAATTGCATTAGGAAACAATGAGAGTATTTTAAATAACATTAAAATAATATTTGCAGAAAACATGATGTACTCAAGCACATCCCTGGGCCATGCATTACAGGCTGCTTCACTTGTCTGCTATGGTTCCAGTCTGGATTAGCCCATTTAGCAGGTTAGAGGCTGAAGGACTATTTAGGCTGTTGAGATTGGCACAGAAGTAAAGGTGTTTGCTGGCAAGCCTGGTGATGTGATTCACTCCCCAAACCCAGATGGTTAAAGGAAAGAACTGACTCTGTCAAGTTGTACTCTGACCTCCTCAATTGTGCAGCTCACACCACACATACATATAGGAATGCACACAAGCACAAGATAAATAAGAAACTGTCATTAGAACTATCATAAGCAGACAAAACTACTTTAAAAATAGTTAAGTGACTGATCTTTGATTTGAACACTGGTCTAAAACCTGGCTGTACATCCCAATTTAATGTACACTTTATGATAGCAATGCCTGCTATTTAAGAGTTGAGTTAGTTATTAATCATGCTGTTAATTTCCAAGGGAGAATAGGCACACCCCCAGAGCACAGTGAGAACTCGGTATTTGAGGTCACAGAGCTACAGACCTTCTGTACAGGGTCATCGTTGGTTCTGCAGAGACTGAGTCAATGAAAAAAACTACACATCTCTAACTTCATAGCCTCTCACTGAGACTTTATAACGAAATCATTTTCAACCTCCCCTTACTTATGACATAGAGAATAGGGTTTCTTTAAAAAATAGTTTGGTGGATTGACTCAATGATCATTCTGGTAGGAAATTCCACTAAGTCCATGTCTATAATACAAGATTGAAATGTGTAATAAATGACTCGTGACTACGATGCTCCAAAAACAAAATCTAATACCCACCTGTCATAGCAGTTTGCTCTGTGTTACCCCATACAGTCTTTGTATGGGACTTATAGACACCCATTCCTCCTTCCGTCTAATATTCCTGTACTTACTCAGATAATGAATGTACCATTTGTCAACTGTGTTGGGTAGGGGAGAAGCTATCATTGATTGTTACACTGTCTAGTAAAACTCATTAGGCTTAAATCCTAAAAGACAAGGAGGAGGTGAGTAAAGTCCAAGTGTGTTGGCATGGTTAAAATTAGAGTTTTGTGCATTCCATCAGCTCTGAATATTAGGCAGTTAGTCACTGAGTAAAGAAATCCTCTCATTGCAGGCCAGCAGAAGAGTAGAAAGATGAACTGCATAGGTATCAGGCCAGGGCACCAGTTAGAAGCCATATAGGTCAGGGGAAAGGAGTTCACCAAGACTTACCAGGACCCACCAGGACACAACAGGAGAGTGACTAGATTGCCAAGTACCATGAACATACCATGTATAGGAGCAGCAAATAACGGATCCAAATAACTCTCTGTGCACTTGAGAATGGGCAAGTAGAAGTAGAAAGATAAGAAAAGCACTCAATGCTGTTGAGTGGGAATGAAGGGAAACTCAGGGGAGAAAAATATCTGAAAATCACAAAGTAAAGTAAACCATTAAAATAATATTTACATTTTTCTATATTCTAAAAAAAAAACATTAGGGGGAAAAGACAGATAAATAGCTGGAAGGAAGCATTTTAAATGAGATTGTCAAGTGAAGTAGTGATTCAAACAACTAATACTGCATAGTAGTCTGACTCTGCTGCTGTGGACAGACACAGCATCTAAGCCTGGATGTGGTAATTCAGAAGTCACATTTTTGATAACTTTCCCAAACAAACAAATTACACAAAGTAAAATATATCACGTGACAGAGAATAACACTGCCCCAGAAAGTAAGATCCAACTCAAGGACTGCAAAGGTGTTCCTATAACCGGAACAATTGGAGAGAAAGCAATAATCAAAGACATTAAAAGAGGTTGAAAGAAAGAGAGAGCACATGAAAGACATTAATATCCTGAGCCATGCTTCCTGTGTTTCGGGGGAGAGTTAAACAGAGATCCCACCTTCACTCCGCCTTCACAGAGAAGGCAGGGCAGCCAGAATGTTCAGTGAGAGAAGGAGCAAAATTTTACCACACATCTTATCTCATGTAGATGTTCTAAAATTCTATTTAATAACCAACCTTGATATTAAAATAAATAAAGATCAATGGCTAGAGTTTGGAAACTTCAAATAAAGTTGAAAGGAGGACGTTCTTATTTCCCCAACACTAAGGAAGTTAAGCTGCACATACTGTTCTGTGTATATAAATCCAGACTTCACAGCCATAAAAGAGAATCAAAAGAAAAATAAATTAAGTAGAACAGACTAACAGAAGTTAACAATCTGTTAACTTCTGTACAAAACAATCTGTACAACAAAAAATGTAGGTGGTCTAAACAAGATTCTCAGATGAATTTAAAATATTAAGGCCTGATATTTGTCACCTCTGACATACTTAAACAAAAGTGTTTACATTAAAAATAAGAAAAAAGCTGAATTATTAAATAGAATGAAATGAAAAGAGAAATAATCTCAGTTTCTGGTGTTAGCAATCTTCAAATCAGAAGCAACTAAACAAGGAAACTACACAAATGTATAATATTATCAGTCATTTATTTATAATAACCAATTAGACAATGGCATGATAAAAATATAGTAGTAATTAATTCCCTCATACTTCAATTAACCTAATATTAAATGATATAACAGAAAAATCAGCAAAAAAGGAAGGAACCGACAGAAACCCAACTTACACCTGTGTAACTTTGTACAGACTTACCCAACTTTGATAGTTCAATTAAACAAAGATATGGCATGAGCCATTTGAATAAATATAATTAGAAATATTAAAATAACTAGATAGTATTGACCTCTATAAACAGAATATACCATCCTTCTTGAACATTCACAAAAGTTTTATGAAAATGTACTATGGTTGTATAGTACACATACATGTAAGCATATACATACAGTAAATTCTTAAACTAAAGGCTTTATGTGCTATCATGTCTGGCCACATGCAATAAAGCTAGAAAACAATAACAGAGAATGGTCAATATCACAACAGAGTTAGTTCCAAAATTACCAATAATGGGCAGATGCCCAAATTGCCATTTTTATTAAAAGCTGTCCTAGAGGTCCCTACCAACTCTGAGGCTATAAAACAGAGCACTCTGTATAACTATTGAAGGAAGTCTACAGTATTGTTATCTTCAGATGGGGTGATTAAATTCTCGAAAATCCCAAAAGAAAGAAATAGAAACTATTGTAACGATGGGCTGCTAAGGTGACAGCAAACTCGTCAGGAAACAGTGGCAGATAAAAGTCATGTTGGAAGCTGACTCTTTGACCAAGAGTATCCAGAGCAAAATGGATACTAAGTCTTCCCCACAGCAAGTATGCATAACCTAAATAAATGACATAAAAGTCATTATTACTGAGTGTGGAGACGGAACATACTACACATACTGTAAACATGAGTTTTACCACCAATTCAAGCTGTAGATTCAATACTGCTCACAACAAGCCCTCAATTGCTGAGCTGCACATCGCCTTTTTAGAGGTGTTAAATTTACATAGTAGCAAATAAACTTTGTTCACTTCAAATTTTCACATAAATGTAAAGAATGAAGAATGTTATTTTCTTCATTTAAAGAAGTATCGTTGGACTGGATTTCCAGGACAACACTATTACCAAGTAAAATGTGCTAGGTTCCTAGCAGCAAAAACTTTTTGTTCACAAAGCTGGGGGCCCTACAGAGGAACTCAGCAAACCCAGGCCTGTGAGGGAACCCAAGTTCCTCGTGTAGCATGTTCAGCCACCTGCCAGGAGCAATTTCATACTTTCGGGTTCAAATCATAAGATGGTCGTTGAAAATTAAAAATTTGTCACCAGTTTTCTACGTATCTCTGTTCTGTCACAGCTACTCACCTGCCTGGAAGGGTTGCTTTCACACCACAGCCTCACAGCTGAGATGTCCTTGGCTGGCTGATGAAGAATCCAAGCTGTGGTTAGAGTTAAGATTTTGACTTGGGTTCAGGCTGAGATTAGGATTGCATTGAAGATAGTATGTTCGAACTGTGGTAGTAGTGGACTAGGTCAAGACTAGGGGTAGAGCTAGAGTTTGGGTTTAATTTTGACTTACATCTAGAGGGAAGAATAAGGGTGAAGAGAGAACTAAAACAGCTTTATCAAGAAATAAAGTGGTTGGAATTTGAAGGCCAATTATGTTGCTTGAAGATTTGAACTGATGGTAGAAAAAAAACAAATCACAGAATCTCAAATGATGCAAACACGTCAGTTTATTGGTCTTCCATTTCATTGGTCTTCCAATACATCAGCCATTCATCATCTAGTGTGGCTCCCAGAGGATAGGATTTACTGAAGGAATTAGAAATGCTTCTATAAGTGATGAAATGCTTACAAAGTTGTAAACATGAAAACAGTATGGTGTGTTTCACATTTTAAATAACTGCTGTGCCTCTAGCAAGTGTATGGAAGATGGGTGAGAAATAGCAGGGTCTGGGGTCCAGAAAGTAGGTGGGTGGCTACCTACTCTCTCTCTCTAACGTTAGGCCTGACTGCTGATGCATTTGCTAGTGAGCAGCATCTTCTTGCTCTGCTGTTAGAGACTAATTAGCCGCCATACATATTCACACGTATTTTCTTTCTTCCTTACCAATTTTCCTTTCCTCTCTATCTTTCATCAATGACTTAGAGTCTGTATGTAGTAAAATTAGGAAGGCAAAGAAATAGCTCTTCTTCATGGCTCTATTGCCTGTACCTAGAAAAGTATATGGCACATGGTATAGCTTAAGATGTATTTGTAATAAATGAAGCTTATAGATATACATTAAAGTAATACCTATAGATGGGAGACACAGACAAGGGAACAGGTAACTGTGGTATAATGACAAGTGCTTTGGTAGAGTTTTGCATGGGATGCTCAAATCAATCCAAACAAACAAATAAGATAAATCAAAGCACCAAGCTGAGGAATGCTAGAAAACAGTTTCAAAAGTGAGGTCTGGAATGAACCTTGGAAATCCAAATTCAACAAGAAGTAGGACCATCTCACAGGAACAGTCTGAATCTCCCTAGAGACTCAGAGTCAATAAATTTATCAATATCACAATATTATTCCAAGGTATCCCCAAACCCCATGATCTTTCTTTTGGGCCTACTCAGGAGACAAGCCCCCTAAAACTGCTATAAAGCACAGACTTAGCATTGCTGAGAGTCACTCAGAGGCTCCTAGTAGCCAGGCCCTTACACACCACACTCTGATATGCTCTTCAGGTTCAGGCAAGGATAGAAACAAGCAATGTTGCTTTGAGATGTCCTTCCCTGATGCCTGATTTAAACTGATTTAAATTCTCAGTCTTACGCTTTTTCTGGTTACTTTATTAAAGTAACTATAAACCAAGAAAAATGTACATTTCTACATAGTATAGTTTAGAACAATCAAGATGCTTTATCTACTTGTTTTGAATATGTACTCTTGGGTTAACTAATGCTTGCAATGAGCAAAAATTGAGGATAAAATTCACAAATATGAGTTTTGGCTCACAGCAATATCTGGAGAATCCCTTATGATGTTTGTAGTCTCTTATGTACTCGGATTGCTGCTCAGTCTGTTCTCTGTCACCACTGTATTTATTGCAAATACTAAAACTCAGTAGGGGACTAAAGTGGCTGATCCTCTCCTGCTTTATACACTGAGTGATGGGTACTCTGGCATCATCACTACCTGACGCTCTCATTGCCATAACTGAGGGAAACTACAAGGCTTTTCTTGCAGATCAGGATACAGAAGAGTTGAAATTGTACCACATGGTCCTCTGGAATTGAGGACAAGCTCTGACCTTCGACTTGCCTACCTCTTTCTGTTGAATCTGTGGTAATAAAAATAAAATAAAATAAAATAAACCCAAGGTTTTACCTTATTCCCATCATTTCCTCAGTGAGTGGAACAGGCCTAATGAACCTCCTAAAGGACTTGCAGACTAGAGCTGTTCTGTAACTGCTGTCATGTGAATGAGGTCTTACATATTGATTGGCTCAGTACATATCCTCTTTGATGAGCAAACCAGTTTACTAGGCATTGAAACGGTTGTTGGGTCCTAGTAGACTCTCAGGAGAACCTGGGCTGTGAGTGTTTAGAATGGGTCACCTAACCACCTAGTGAACACACTCTCCAGGGAAGGACAGTGAAGACTAAAGGGAAGAGAAGAAGTTAGGAACTTGAGGTCTAAGGCTCCAAAGACAAGGAAGGTCCAGCCACTTCTCTTTTCAATGGTACACAAATAAGCCATTCTGTTGGTTCTCAGACACTTTATATATTACCGGACATTTGTTTATCCCAGCCTCTGCCATGTGACAAAAAGAGCCACCAGCATTTCTCAAAGGGGAATTTCTCCTAGTCTTCCCTTTAGATACCTCTTTTGTAACTTCCACAACAGCATTATAAAGAACTCTTTATATACACATCAAGAAAGATTGCTTTCTCCCTTTGAAAATCAAAACTATCCAAGGTGCCCACTATCCCAAGCCCAACAGGAATAGTCTTCATCTCTGGCAGTCATTACCATGCTGTGGAGAAATGGCAAGGTAATTTTTCCTAATGTCCCTAAGTCACTAGAAGAAGAATTCTAGCACCATATAGCATGTAGATAGCAGCATATCTACAATCTCAGCACTTGTGAGGTTTGAGGTAGGAGGATCTGAGTTCAAGACCAAACTAAGTGTCCTAGCCAGATCCTGTCTCAAAAAAAAAAAAAGTAATTACAATTATTTTTGAAGCTTCTTTAGTCATAAAAACATCATTAGGGACCTCTTGTCTTTGTAATGCTAGCTAATCAAAGTGTTCTGAAAGTCTGCTTTAAAAGCACTGAAGCACTGATCCCCAGTGATCTAGAGAAAGTGTCTCTATATGCTAGACCAACCATGTTGATGTTCTGAGTTTTACTGTATCTTTGACAAGCTATTTGCATAAGGTGATTCTCCAAGAAAAACCTCATAGTAAACAATACTAGCTTGTCATGCTGTGGCACTTTGAACCAGTAGAAGATCTCCACTCTTAGTCATACCATCCCGGAGTAAAGAGGTTAAGCTGTAGTACGCGGGCATCACCATGGCGTTACATCCTAGTAGTCTACAGTAGCTTTATGCCAAAGAAGAATTTTCTCCAGAGATTCTGGTAGCACATCCTCATTCTGGGAAGGCAAAACCCCAAATCCTCCAAAGTCCAAAACTCTTTGAGAGCCAACATAATTCTATATCATAAAATATTACTCTATACATGGAAGTATTAAGATTATTACGTAAACCACATGTTTAATGAACATAAACAAATTGTCTGTAGCCTAGTACCTCATCCCAAGAAACTGTTCTCATATGTGCTCATAGTACAAAATCTAAAATGTTCTAGTCTGAAGCACTTTTCTTTCCAAGCATTCAGATAAGATATACTCTACCTGCGTTACCTGTCACCTTTTCTGTTATCCACTTAAATCCCTTCTCAGCCACGTTAGTCTGGTGTGATAAAGACTGCCTACTGGGGACAATTCACAGGGGAAAATGTTTATAACCATTTCCAACCGGATGGGGGGGGGGCTGCTCATGGCTGTTATTAATTATGATAACAACAATGAAAACCGTAGCTCCATTTTTGTTCCTTTCCATCCTCACCACTTTTAGCATTGATCTTTATCTGAAATGACAAACATTTTCTATGACAGTTTGCTTCCACCCAGAACATCTGGTATCTAGCCAGCAACTGTAAATTGATGCTCCTGCTCTAGTGTCTGACTCACTGGGAAGGGGCAGGGAGGGGGTTGCAGCAGAGGCACTGTGGCCACAGAGACAGACACTGCTAAGACATTTAAAATGCACACTCCCCTAATAGGAAACAGAGCAGACTGCAATAGAGGACAGAATGAGAGGTGCTGTGTGAATGAGGGTGGAGGCAGGGAGGGAGGAGGGAGAGCCCTTCACTAAAGGCTCAAGCAAGCCTGGAAGGATAGAACAGGAGTGGGGTTGCCTGATAAGATAGTAACAGAAAGCCATGTGATAAAAGTCTGCCTGAACAGAATCTAGGAGCAGAGAATCACCTGACAAGGGCCACAAAGGGTGGCAGACGCTGGAGTGGCAGAGAGCTCCGGAAGGAAGGCTTCAAAGATGATAGGAGCAGGAATGGGTTAGGAGATGGCAGGGAGGGGGGGTGGGTAAGAGCACCCTTTCCCTGCCAGCTTCCCTTCTAGGACCCCAAGACATTGAGGCCACCAAGCTAGGAGCTTGTTGACTCCAGTGTATTTAATCTCACAAGTGGGCAGAATCCCCAGCCAGGATTTCACAGGAAAGATTGCTGTTTATATGAAGGTTCTGTTATGGAAATCAGAAAGAATTCCAGCCCCCATCTCTTTCCCACAGGACTATAAGCAGCTAATAAAAAGGTGTTGGTACCTTCATGGAGTCTGCTGGTAAGATCTTCTGGAAACCTATCAGGTTCTGAGCTGTGAAATGGCAGGTACCAAGGTCATGTGAGAAATAAGACACAAGTCTGAGCTTCAGGAATTATAAGCGGTTTCAACACAATAAAAATTCACTTCTGGTCTTTGGCTATTCATCTCTGTAAGGTTTCCTACGTCCTGAAACAATCTCTACAAATGCCACTTACATAAAAAGAATTTTCCATCTTCAACACACAGTAGGTGTCTGACTTAGATGGTCTTCATTAATGCTCCTATTATTGCTGGAAATAATGTATCTAGAAGGAATGTCCTTTAAGTCACTCTGTGACAAAAGACATTTCTTTGTTTAAGATTGGATTCATGTAAAAACTCAAAAGCAATAATAAAGGAGAACCAGCCTTATGGGAGAGATTTTAGGACGACCATGCCCAGATTCACTCAAATTCAAAAAGTATTCAAGGCAGAGATTGGGAACCCTGAGCCCTGGGTGCCAGATGGTTGACTCACTGACAAGCTCAGGAACACCATGCCCTGGGGGCTGGGCAGCTGCCATGTACTTCTCCATCCCTGGGAGAGTGCCAGCAGGCCGTCAGCACCCTCACCCAACACACTTTTACTATGAAGGTGGGCACTGAGAATCTGTTGGTGTCTCCAGAGATTAAACTGGTCCCAAGCCTACAGTCATTTTCACACTTCTAGCCTGCTACCTATTGGTTCCTAGGGTAGAAAGGGTTTGACTTTGTTTGTTTTTGCTTTGTTTTGTTTTGTTTTAGAGAGAGAAAATTCTGGTGTGTATACATATGTGTGTATGTTAAGATAGATAGATACATAGCTAGATAGATACATACATAGATAGATAGACAGACAACAGATAATAAACAGATAAATACAAAAGTAAAAATTACTATTTTACCCTTTGATGAGTATGCAGTGCAGTGGTATCAAATGTGTTCACATTATTGTACAACCATCACCACCAAAATTTTTCACCTAAAACTCTACACCCATTGAAAAGCAGTCCTCACACCGTGCTCCCAGTACCCAATATTCCTCACTCAACTTTGTGTGTGCTCTCTGCCTTGTGTAAGTGCAATCATAAACATTTGCCTGTCCCTTGCTTTTTGACTTACTTAGCATTATGATATAGCACTTGTCAAAATTTCCATTCTCTTTGGGATAACATTGCATCTGTAGGTACAGGGCACATGTCAATCATTTATTTATCTATTGGTAGCTAGGTGGATTGTTCGTCCCTTTAGCTGCTGTAAATGCCAGTATGAACACAGTGTACAAATCACCTCTTCTAACGCATTTGGTTACATAATTATAAGTAGAATCACTGGAGTCTATGGTAATTCTGTATTTAGTGGTTGTTGGGGTTTTTTGTTGTTTGGTTTGTTTGTTTGCTTGTTTTGAGAAACTACCACACTTTTTGCCACATCAGCTCCACCATTTAACATTCTCACCAGTAATATAGAATGATTCCAAATTCCCCATAATTGGCCCAATGCATCTTACTCTTGACTGTTTGTTTACAGATAGCCTAGTGGGTGTGGTAAGGTATTTTAGCACTGTGTGATTTTCCTTTTCCTAAAGGTCAAGGATGTTGAGCATCCTTCTTGTGATTAAGGCAAGATTTGGCCTCCTCTGCAGAATTCCCCATCACTAGTTAACAACTCTTCATGAAGCCCCTCTTGAATTTCCATTTAGCTATTAATGTTACACCTTCCCTGTGTCACCTGTCACCAAACCCCACTACCCATGAATCAAATCACACTTTATCCAGTCTGTTGCATTGATACGTTTGAATGCCATGAACACATACAGACTAGAAGGAAGGGGAGACTGGCTCGTGCCTGGGAAATGGACCACAGTTTTAAATTTACCCCTCTCATCTGTTGGCGAGAGTGAACATTTACTGGGTGTTTACATTTGGCAAGCACCTATTAGCCTTTAGTGGGAGTTGAGTAATGATAACGTTATCCTGTAGATTTAAGGGCAGTGGTTCTCAACTTTCCTAATATGGTTCCTCATGTTGTGGTAACCCCCAACCATAACATTTGCTGCTACTTCATAACTGTAATTTTGCTATTGTTATGAATTATAATGTAAATGTCTGGCATGTGACTCCAAAGGGATTACAGGCTAGAACCACTGCTTTATGGGCTTCTTCCCATATAGGTAATAAGGTCCCATCTATCCAAAAGACAAGATTTCTTCTGGTTCTTGGATGGCTAGCTCATTGTCATCTTACTTTAGTTAGAGCATCATAATACACAGAAACAACACTGTCTCTGAGCATTTTAAGCAAGGATTAGAGCATGCTGTATTTGCTAGACATAAGTCTGTAACCCCAGCACTACAGGAGTGCAGGCAGAAGTATATATAGTCCATGGCTAATTTGGACTATGTAGGGAGAACTCTATCTCAAATTTTAAAAGTAATATAATTAAGTTTTTAAAAAGAGAATTAGTTCTATAGATAGATAGATAGATAGATAGATAGATAGATATAGAGAGAGATAGCCCTAGTGTCCCAAAATAATATCTGTGTGACTCTAAGAAGCTCCTGACCTCAGTTTTCTTCTGTATTTCAAGGGTGTGGTCATAGAAAGTGCTATGTTGTGTGCAGGCACATCATAAATACAATACTAGCTGTCATCGTCATTATTATTACATCAATGCATCTTCATCCTTGTATTTATTAGATCTTTTTCCCATTATAAGTTTGTATTTGAGATTTGGGTAATGGAAGGAAGGAGGTATTCACTTGTTTTGTGTTTTATTTTTCCTTGGATAACTTTATGAAGTTCACCCAGTAGAAAAAAAAGGAAGAAGAAGAAAAAGAAGCAGGGACTTCTAAGTCCCTGTGGAGCATCTTGGTCCTTTCACACCACAGTGATCTCTTCAAGAATACAAGAATCATCTGATCCATAGACATAAAGTGTTTATAAATATTACTTCAGGAAAAAAAGTAAACAAAGCAAGGGTTTCTCTCTTGTGCATGGACCTAAAGATCAATGTGACTTTTACAATCATGGAAAAAAAATGTTTCTCCCAAGAATCCCTTGTACCAGATTAGTACACCAGCACTCTAGTAAATGGCAGGCCTGACATCCAAAAACAGGAATCCCTTCCTAACGTTAGAGGTATGTTTTCCCAAGGAAACATATGGACTTAAACCGCAGTTCCCAAGCATTCATGCTTTATTCAAACTTAGTATCTTTCAAACTTTGCCTTGGGCATCACTACAGGAAACACACTCCCTGTGGGCAAGTCTGCTGCCACAACCACAGACCAAGAGTTTGGAGTGAAGAGGAAAATGCTCATCAGTTTCAATTTTCAGCTACCCAAACCTTACTCCTGCTTATAAAAACACACAATTCAGATATTCATTTCCTTGGGTTGTGACTCTTGCTTTGCTACTATTCCAAGCTCTATCCAAAAGAGACTCACAAGGAAGAAAGTTTGGGATCATTACTCTTAGACTCGACAGGTTATTTTTTTTTTTTCTGGCAGATTCAGATATCAATGTCAAGTTCTATGAAAAGAAATGTGTTATGGTTGTCTATGGTCACCTTGACGTACTGTGCTCTCTTAGCATTGTCGCTGAGATTTTAAAAAGAGTAGTCCCTGCCTCCTTAGTGGTTCGAGGGGACACTGCACCTTGCTGTGCTCCTTTCTCAGGCTGGTGGCAGGACACAAGACCCTACAGTGAGAGGTACGAGGGTCAGTCTGATCCCACCCTCCACAGGCCAACATATGGGTAGGGGGAGGAAGTGTAGAGATACGTATGCTTTCATTTAAGCAGTGTGCAGAGCCGACTTTTATCTTATTGTGCCTTTAAGCTAAACTGCATGAGTCACATTTAGAGCATATGCTGTTATCACTCGCTTCTTTTTAGCTCAAGAAAAATGAGGGAATATGGGCATTGTCTTCCTATCCGCCATGGTTAGAGCGGTCACATGTTCAGAAATCTCAAAAGGTGGAAGATTCTCTTTCTGTTATATAACATGGCAAGTAAGCGGCTTTAGCCTGTGTCTCGCTGTTCATCCGTGTTGTTGGGGATCCAGGTTGGGAAGATGTTTTCGAGTTGGCAGAGTGTTATTTTACAAGGGAAAAGTTCGTCTCACTTTGTAAACGAGCAGACAATGAAACCATTGCCCCCTTGGATGCCCACTTCCTGCTCTTCCCTCATACACAGCTTTCACTTTGCCAAGCTTCCCTTATAAACTCGGGCCAAGAACGTGAGCCCCAAGAGTGCCAGGGAAGAAGTTTCATTAAGAAAGAAGCCCTCTTTCTTATTTTGACTTTAGATAGGCACCAGGTGGTACACATCAGAAAGGTTAGTGGAGTTTCCTGGGTGTAAGACACAAAATGGGTTTAAATAACACTGTATTAGTCATGAGGCAGCGATGGAGTGACGTTGACATGACTTGAAAGTAGCACTGTTGAGGGAATGGATGTGTGAAAAGAGCTCGCTGTGCTAAATGGGCTCTGCGATTGTGTGCACACTTGTACGATCCTGTTTATTGATGCCTGAAACAATTTGCAAAATAGAAACAAATCCACAAAGAAATATGTCTGGAATTATTTGTTTATATGACAATTTAAAACACACACACACACAGGAATCCAACTGCCACATTTCATGCACTAAATATACCATATGTGGTAGACTCCCCTCAGAAAACCAAACAGCAACCTTTACCATCACACGCAGAACAATGAGGAGCAGTCCTGTGCTCCTTACACTATCTCTCCAAACAGAATTCTAAGGTACCTGTACTAATGCCCTCTTCTGTGCTGATAAGATGCTGAAGAAAGGACTGACTTCTCCTAATGTAGATTGAATAAGATTGATAAATAGTTGCACAATTTCCTGAAAACAAGTATGTCCTTTTAAGGGGAAATGTGTAAGTTTAGGATAGACTAACCATTGCGCTTAACTACTTTACAAATCCTAACCCACTGAGACCTCTTTACACTCCCTCAAGTCTTAGGATCATTCCCAGTCAGCAGATGAGGAGTGTGAGGCACTGGGAACCTCATTAGCTTGAGCATTCGCACAGCCTGTAAGAAGGCATCCACTCCCCCAGAACAGAATCCACCTATAAAGGTCTTCTGCTTCCCTTAGAAGCTTTAGAGTTCCTGATATAATTTGTCATCCAAACATCAGCATTTTATTTTGAGACTCAGAATTTAACTCTGCCTGCTTCCATTTCTACCAGCTGCTCCACACTCAGGTGATACTCTCTCAGACACATTTCCCTGGACCCGAGCCTCTGAGGAGGAACACTTGTTGCTATGCAACTCAGTTCAGAAGGACAAGGGGCCTGGGTTCTGCCAGCTGCACTCTGGCTGGATCACTTCTCCAGATCCGAGGTTAATCAACTGCAAATTCCATTAGTTTCATACAGAGTGAAAATAAAGCACAGACAGCCCCATGTGGGTGCCTGAAGTCAGGTGTGGTCCTCCAGGCTGCCCAGCAGGTATCTGCTCTTTCCCTACTTCCAAAAATGGTCCCTTTGACAGGGACACAGATAAAAATATGATGATGATGATGATGATGATGATGATGATGATAATAATTCCTAAAATGCCTCTGCTCTTGGAGAAGTCAGCAGCATCTGCTTCCGCGTATTTTACCACAGACATTTTACTTTTCTAGAAAGAAGTAAAGATACGGGATCCTAAACTCAGGCTCTTTCTGTAACAGCCCCTGTGGGAGCATTTCCTAGGTGCCCCATGGTATGCAACTGGGCTAGGTATGAAACACAGACATCCTGTCCGTTGTCCACTGGCTCAGAAAGGCGACTGTGACTCCAAGGTGGTCCTCGCTTGAGTCTTTGGGCTTCTTTTCACAGTCCCTGATATAGAATGGCTTTAACACACAAAATAAAATCTGTTTTCCAAAGACCTGCTTGTGTTGTTCAAAGAACAAAAGTGAACTTGCAAGGACATATTCAAATCCATGCTCTTAGTTTCTCATTAATCCAAGTTGAGCAAACAAAAGCCTTGCTGGTGGGATGAAGGACGTATTACATGGCAGTGCTGAGTGTGCTGGGAATGCCCTTCAAAATGGTCTGCTGCTCCTCTTCTGGGAGGCTGCCCTGTCAGGTAAGGGTTCACTTGCCATTTGACTTTTTAAATGTCACATGGTCATTATCTAAACTCCTTTCACTTTCCCTGTTGGCTGCTGGGTTTGTTTTGCTTACCTAATTTCCCCTTGTTTAATTACTTACCTATTCCTACCTCCAGATTAGGGGGTAGGGGGCTGTTATTGATTAGGGGGAAGGGGGGGATTATTGTTTCAAACAGGAAGAAAATATGATGACTCAGTTGCTGGGAACTTATACGTTAACGAACCACACCACAAACAGACCCTCTCTTGTCATAGTTTGTGGGGGAATGAAAGATGCAGTTGTCTGGAAGGGAGATCCATTAGATCCATGCTGGCTTGGGGGTCAAGGGTCGTGGCATGCAAAGGTCCCCTTCTCTTTGGCATGGATCCCTCTGTATAGCATAGTTTGGCAGCTATCTCCTTGCACGTCGGCTACCTGCCAGTGCAGCTGGTACTGTGTCTGGTGCCGACAACAAAGCATCACTCGGCTACCAGCAGCTCTACATGGGGCCACTTTTCTCAGATGACAAAGAAAGATGGGCTATACATTCTACCATCCGCGCCCATTAAAAGGACTCTTAAATTGCATTGCTACAGTTATTGTTAATTATGTAGTAGTCACTGGAGCTGGGGGAGCTTTCTGAGGAGCAGAGGGTGACTATATGCTGGGGTGGGCAGGTAGTTGTCATGGAAGGGGTTACATGGAACAAGGACTAATGATAGGAAGACAGAAGTTTTAAAAAAAACAAAACAAAACAAAACAAAACACACACACACCTTTTCTGCCATGTAAAGCCAAGTGGCATAAATAAAGTGAGCCTTTGGTTCTGAAAATGGGCTCTGAAAGCTGGTAGTGTTACTGATGAAGAAGGAATCAATGTGCTGAAAGAATCTCTAATATATGCAGCTTGGAAACTGTCCTGCCCACCCTCCATTCAAAAGGCAGCTTCAGAGATTTCCAGCATTTTCATTTTTTAAGAATAATTTTAAGCAATTTATCACTTGGCTGTAATGCACTCACTGTGGACTGAAGTCAGTAAGTCCTGCAGTGCAGAGATAAGGCCTGTTGGAAGGTTGGGGAAAGAAGACCAGAGGTTGCCCATTGTCAAATAGCCAGAAATTAAAATTAAAGAGCTGTGCTTACCCCATTTGGCCAGCTGGGGTAGAACTATGTCACTGCATGGGTGTTATCCCTGTATTTCAAGGGTGGATTCTTTGAGATGTTTTTATTACAAGGGTCCAGTTCCTTCCACTGTTTAGAAATGAAATTGTTGTGTCCCTGTGCCCGCAAACAAGCAGAAGCCTGGCCTATTTCTGATGGATTCCTTTGTGCAGTTTGAAATGTGTATTTGTCTAATTGTTTTTGTTGTTCCTTCTCCACCCCCACCACCATGTCTCTCTGACTGAGGTTTTCAGCTCTAGTAATTCACTTACTTGTCCTTCGACAAGGAATTAAACAACACAAGGATTTCAGAGAGGGGTCCTCATGAGCTTTTCGAATCTTCTTTGGCTTATTTTGAGATTTTGGCCATTGAAAGGAGATGACGCTGTTCTCAAAACGTCTGGCAACTTTTTCCTGGTACACACTGAACTCTAGCAGAGAGAGGATCCCAGTTTCGATGTCATTTCACTGCAAAACACAGCAGCAGTGCTACTGTTTGCTCCTCCCCTTCCCACCCCTATGTTCCTCCAGGCTGCCACCCTGGTTCTCTGCACACCCCAACCTCTCCTGCCAATTCTCCTCAGATGAAAAGAAAATCCAAAGGGGCTGGGGCACAATGGGGGCAAATGAAAAAAAATCTACAGTCTTTAGTTCCTATCTTTCCTTCTTGGGGCTAATTTTCCACTTCTTGGTTGTTCTGATCTCAGCTATTTGCAATAGTTATATATAATTTAACATTATACAAAAGTATTGTCATATCAAACATAGTGAAATGGATTCCAAAAACACCATCTGGTATTTGGGAATGCACTGTGAGTTGGGAACGTGAGAAGAGATATTCTTTGCCACTTTGCTTGGGACCCAGCCATTAGCAGTGTAATTGCCAAGAAAAGGTGACAGGCTCCCGGCTTAAAACAAGTGGGTTCCTCCCCCCTTCTCCTATTAACTCTTGTGAGTCCTAAACCGTGTTAAAAGGGACTCTGGGGATCAGGCCATTTAAATAAGGAAGAAAGAGAGAAAAAGACAAGAGAGAATGAGAGAGGGGGCCTGGAGGGGAGGAGGGAGGGGAGGGGGAAGGGGAGGAGGGAGGGAGGAAGGGAAGGAGGGAGGGGAGGAGGGAGGGACAGGAGGAGGGTGATGCAGAGATGAATTAAGAGACCTCTAAGGGAGATCTGTGGGCTGGGGTAATTGTGCTTTCAAATTATCTGGGTTTTCAGGAGATTTGCATGTTGAGCGTTTTAGTCCAAAGCCTGTTTCAAAATCCTCATTAGTTTCCTCTAATCCACCTAAAATTATGGAGGCCTACATTGTGAAGGTCATCTGTGATATCCAAACCTATCATGGGGTTGGTATCTATGTCTCTATAGGAAAAAGAGAATGTCTAACATCAAATTATCTCCCAGAACTGATGTTCAGGGGATGGCCACACAAAGGAAACAAAAGAGTGAGGGCTCTTCACACTTACAAACTTGTCCCTCGCTTGTCCAGTTTGAGCTAAGAAGAAACAAAAAAGGAAATAAGAAATAAAAATAAATTTTAAAAACCCAGCGACAAGGCGAAGGTGTCATCCTTCGGGGCACAAATCAGAGAGGACTTCTTAGCAGGAGACAAAAATAAAGAAAACACGAGGGGGGGGGGGAGCACGGGCTGTCACAGCTCTGTTCAGCCTGGCATTCACAACCAAGGTCCAGGTCTGTTTCAGGCGACAAAAAGAGTTCACAGTCATTTTTTTCCCACTCTAGTGTCAGAAGTTAGGATGTGCGACCCAGACCTGCCATTCCATTACATGGAGTCAAATGATATCTAGTGGGTGGGTGAACGCTTGCCAAGGCAGAACAGTGAAAGCTAACTCTCTCCGTCGGGCTCCTGTTTTTAAATATTTATATCTCTGGCAGACTTTTTTGGGGTAGAGGAAACTGAAGGCTCTTTTGCTATCTGTCATTTCACCCAGGCAGGGAAGAGAGTCACACAACTTGATTTTTCCTCGAGTTTGGCACCAGGAACAGGCGATGGCGTTTCTTTGGGGTGGTGAATTTTGCTTTGTGGAAAAATGGTCCAGACCAAGGATTTTTACAGGAGCCAGCAGCCGCTTTCCATGCTGGCTTGGGGCAGGGCCAAGTTCCCATTAGCACTGCTGTTACAGTTCTGGCCTGCCTTGCAGTGGGCTGATACTGGCAGTGGTCATGGCCTGTTAGAGAATCTACCGGGGAAGTACTGACAGCCTGGGGTGCAGGGAAGTATATAGCACAAGGAACTGGACATCAGACTTGCCCCTCTTGCCACCAGCATGAATTCTCTTTGCACTTGCAGTTTTGCTTCTGCCCACCCCTAGTTCTGATGGTCTTCCTTTCTTCCCTGCTTCTCACTCTTCTATGCCCTGTGTCTATCCCAGGGCCTGGAATACAACATTAGCCTCTGTCAGTGAAGCAACATCAGAGTATATACATGGCAGTGGTTCCACAGGAACATATGAACGTTGATAGACCTGCCTCTTAACAGTGGCTCTGCCTCCTCTTAGCTGTGGGACTGCTAGTAACTATGTGGCCTCTGCCATAGCACAGAGAAAGGGCTCGTCTCTCAAAAGGATGTTGTGTGATCTAAGACTGTCACCACAAGTGCACTAGTTATGGATTTTTTTTTTTTGGTGTTTGTTGTTGGTGTTATTGTTGTTGCTGTTTGTCATGCATAACAAAATACACTCAAAAATAACACAAGGGAAGAAAGATTGATTTGGTTTCTATTCATCCTGGGCCTGTGGCAGGACAGAAACATCACAGCGTGCATGAACAGAAAGGCTGCTCATCTCACCAAGGCAGGAAGCAGAGAAAGACAGGAAGGAGCCAGAGACAAGATACCCTTCAAAGGCGTGCCCTTAACAATCTACATCTTTCAGCTAAGTCCTGCCTCCTAATAACAGCTTGAGCTAGAAACTTGCTGGTGGGCTAATCCTTTGCTGAGCTTTGTACCTGCAGGACCCAGCCAGTTCAATTACTGCTGGAGGCACAGCCCTTCAACACACGAGCCTTTTCTAGGACACTCCTTCATATCCAAGGCACAACAGTACTCTATGGGTTTTGTCATCGTCAACATAGGCATATGGTTCTATTTTCAAATCTGCTGGACCCTCTTCAGTACCAAGTATTGTGGTGATGCTAAAGATGTGGAGAGTGATAAGACATGGAATCTCCCTTCTGGGAGTTCTCCGTTAGGAAAAACTGGTTAAACAATCACAAGACAGCAACATACAACTTTCGCTCTCAACTCAAATTCCTTTTAAGTTTGCATTTTCTACAGATATTTTTCTCTATCATTTATCAGTAAATCTACAACTCTAATGATAGTGGCTATTAATTAAATTGACCTTTGGATGAGCCAGACCTGAAATAAGCCCTTTATACAACCTGTTTAGAGTAGGTGTTAGAATGAAAGTTTTGTCATAGAACAAAAGCTAAAGAACGAGTATGGAGTACCTTACATAAGAACCTAAGATCCCTAATATGTCTGAGCCAGAGAAAAGTAGGAATTCTCTGCTTTTGCTTCTTTTGGTTAAGCTAGTCTGATCAGAGACTCCAGGAGTCTGTTCTTATCCTAAAAAATACAAACATATGAGTATATTAGGTCAGAGGTAGGAGCCACTGGGGACATAAATGTCCCTTACTATAAACTTCGAAGCTTGAATAGGCAAACATAATTCAACACAAATTCTTCCTTCAAGAAAAAATTAAAATAGGTTTGGGATATAGCTCACTGGTAAAACATTTGCCGAGCATATGCAAGGGCCTTGGTTCAACCTCCAGTACTAAAGGGGGGAGGAATCATGCATGTTTATAACTTAACCATGATGTTAGGCAAAAGGGCATTAAGGAGTTTGCATTTCTAAGCTTCATTCCCTCCACCAGGGATATAATGGGAAGAGACAGATCCTCAGGAAAATGGCACGCAGGGGACGCTGAGTATGCAGGAGGAAACCTTACAAGTAGGAAAGGTTGGGGATATGCTGTCAGGAGTTAGAAGCACTTAAAACTGACCCAAGAAAAGTCAGCCTGTCCACGACCTTGAATAGTGGAAGGGCTGAATGAAGAGAGTAGATATCAAAGACAGTAGTGCCTTGCCAAATTTTATGAATAAAATTATTGCTTAATAAATATTCTGCCCTAATAATATTATGTTACTTAATAAATATTACTGATGGAAAAGCCATGTGCTGAGCTGATGGGGAAAAAAAATCAACCACTACAATTTTTCTATTGGCTTCCAGCAAAACACTTATTAAGCAAATGTTCTGCACCAGTTTAAGAACTAAAAATACAAAAATGAGCATAACATCATCTGATTTCAAAGAAACAGACAAATTCTCTAAAGAAACATAGTATTTACTAGGAAAAGGTGGAGCTACATTGTAACAGAGGTGACAGAGTCTTGCGCTTTGAGATTGCAGCCATTGGAAGCCATGGGTATATCAACAAAGTGGTGCTTTTAAAGGCAAAATGAGAACTCTAGCAAGTATTGTAAAATAGTTGTCATTGGTGACTGATTACCCAAAGTGGCATTAGTCCATGGTTGAACAGAAAGCTACTAGACAGATGTCCCTGTCAAAGTGGTCTCTATACAAGGTTGTGGACACTCTGCAAGGTTGTGGTTCTATAAGCATCTTTTGTGACCGTTACTGTAAAACAGCAGGTCCTTCACCCACTTTATTTACTTCTTTGTTTAAGGTTTGTACAGCTTTCACATTCTTTCACTGGTCTTGGGAGAGGTAGATGGATCAGGAGCAGAGGCAAGTATGCAAAGTAGTAATTCAAAATAGTGTATCGAGACACTACTACCAGTCCCTGGGGTTCAGACAGAAAGTGCATATCAGAGCAGAGAGAAAGCAGAAAACTTACATTCTGAGTTGAAGACAAGAAACATAGTCCTCCTTGAATGCAGCTTTGTTATCTGCAAAGCTCTGAGCAGTTCCACTTGTTGCTTTCCTACTGTTAGTCATATCTACCACTCTGGGGTGATGTCAGCACAAAGGGAAGCATGGACTTTATTTGTTGGAGCTGGAAGAACACTTTAAGTAGCATCTGGTCTACTTTCTCTTAACTATTATAGAATGAATGTATTGCAGATTTATTGATCAAACAAATGTTAATTGATCCCATCAAACTAAGAATACTTTTTCATGCTCGAAGATTAACAGAAATTAATTCATTCTAAATAACTGCAATGTTGCAAGTTGACTTACAGATGACATTCTTTAGCGTTGCTTTATTTCAATATATTTTAGTGCCTGGCCTCACACAAATTCCGATTGCATTGGTAAGGAATAAAGGCAATAGTATCTGTGGACCTTTGGTTTGTTTGATGTTTGTTCATAGCTTGACTTGCATTCTCAAGATACTCTTCATTACCTCCAGGTCAGAACTCTGAAAGCATTGGTCCATTTCATACATGAACCAACGGCAACGATTATGCTGGCTCTTTGTGCTTCTTGGTGATAGACAGACAGGCAGACATATAATTATAATCTGACACACCTAGTAGCCTAAAACTTAGACAATGCTGTCTACATGGCTATCAGCCTGTCATAAGTTTACAAGTGCCTGGGAAGGACAGTTGCAGGGTGGCAGATTAGCCAAGTAACCAATGGAATATTTGCTTGAATATTTATATGGGGGGCTATGGCTCACTTCTAGAAAGACCATATTGTAGAGCTACAATCTTCCTAGACAATGACTTGTTAAAAGAAATGTAAAGCATGGGTACAAATATAAGTTGTTCCTCTTTATTGTTGAAAAGAAAGTATGGACTGTGGAATTATCTGCTCTTCGTGGCTTACTTGCCTTTTCATATATTAAAAATTTGATGAAAATTATTTTTAAATAAAATCACAGTCCTACCCAAGCTCTAAGGCCCTTGCCATATGTGGCAAACCAAAAATTACATTAGGTCTTAACAGTCTAAATATAAAGCCAGATCACATCTCTGTAAGTACAACTTCTTCAGACTTCTCTGAGTTTGTATAGACATTTTTCAGTTGCTAAATATGAAGTACATGGGTCAAATCGGTTTACTAAAACTACAGCATACTATACTGGAACTCTTCCCAGCCTTGCCGGTGAAGCCAGACACCTTCTCCCTTCCATCATGCCTACTCCTCATCTCTTATAGAGCCCAAGATCTTAGACTAGAGGACTGAGAAGTTCTTCTAGCACTAGTCAGACAAATATGTCAAAATTAAGTGAATCAGTAGGAATCTTGAATTATTGACAATAGAAAACGAGGTAGTTTCAAAGAGTAGTCATCGCTGCCCAATGTTGTTGCCCTATTGATAAGAGCAACAGGATAAGAAAACATATCTTTGCCAAATGACTTCCAGAAGTTTCTGGTCCACGATGTCATGGAGTAGGAACTATTGCTTGTATGTAACAAACTTTACTGTACTGAGATTGTCTGCAGTGGTTTCTCTAAAAACCTTGAGGCCAACATGAAAAGAACAGCCTAGGTGGCTACCAAAGTCACCAGTCTCAATGCCAAGCTTCACAGCAAAAAAGTAAATACGTGTCCCTTTTGCTTAAATAAAACAATGAAAACTGTCCCTAAGATCTATATAGCCCCTTACCATTGAAAAGTTCAGCTATAGGATTGTTTTTAGTCAAGGGCAATTCAGAACTCACAGTGACCTACCCTCTTCATTCTGTTTTCCTTGGACCCCTCCTGAGTAACTTCACTATTTCTATCTAAGAAACATCTCTGTGCTCCCTGCAAAGCTTCCAACATTCATTCCATTTGGATTTGTACAGATTCTATGGCCTATTCATAAACCAAAGCTGTGGCCAGAAGATGCAAGAAACTGCTTGGGACAAATTCAGTTGCTTGTCCCACAACTAGAGTGGAACCTGGAAGTGATGGGGCTCTAAATTAGCTCCATGTCATTGGGATTGGTGACAGGTGAGAATAAAGGTCCAAAAGGTAGGGGCAAGCATCCACTGGCTTGTAGATCACTGATGTCACTATTTAAAAAGTCCCAGATACAGTCTGGGAAAGATGCTGCATTCTACATGGATATGATGCTGGATTATTATGCTGTCTACACAAGGATAAAGTAGGGTTGTCCCAGCTCTTGCGGTGTTCAGTCTCATGTCTGCAAGCACACCTGTGAATCTCTTTTCCTTAAATTACGTTGGAAATGGATCTCTCCCCCACCTTCAGTTCTGAGCTGTTGCCTCATCAAAAGATTTGACTGAAGGACTTTATCCCTCCTCCCTTTTAAAAAGGAAAGCACAAAAAAAAAAAAAATCAATGAAGTGCTATCTGAAGGTTAAAAAGGAAGAGAAAGGGAACCACGGTTTGGCACTTGAAAGTCATGCTTTGGGTAAAAGGAGAAACTGGTTCAGTGAGACAAAGGGAAGTGTTTTTAAGCAAGATTCTGGCTCCCATCATAAACAGCTCCCTACTGGTGCCTAAGAAGAAATTTGCCACTAAGACAAATTTCACAGTTCAGTCAAATAGTTTGCTATATCTCAGTGCAGCGCATCCCAGGGACACAATTCCTAGGCAGACAAATTTCATCAGTGCCAGGCAGTTAGCAAAAATCAAGGAAAATGCTACCTAGGTCTCTGAAGACTCCTGAAACTGCAACCTGTTGGTAAGACTGTCTGACTTGTCTAATGGGAAAATGGGGATTCCTTCCATTGGACCACAAAGGGCAGACACAAGCATTCGAATGAGTTACCCCATCCCCACATCAAACCACAAGGCATAGATTTTACTCCATTCCACAGCTAAATCAGCAGGTGTCTCAGGATACTAGACTGGTGGTGGCATAACCCAGAAGGTTCCTTCTTTTTTTAAGAGTTCAGCTCTGCTCAATGGAAATCCAAGTCCTGGAAAAGCCCCCTGGCTTCCCATGGAAACTCAGCTTGGACATTCAGTCTCAGAAAGCTGGTTCCAGCCTCCTCATCCCGTCTGTGGGGTCCAGATCCTGGGCAGATGTCTCTCACCATATGCTGGGGGTGATTTAACAAGGCCAAATGGGCAGCCTGGCCAGAGGCGCTCTGGGGCGCTGGGTTACGCCTAGCAAAGCGCACTGCTGCCGCCTGCCCGGCTGTCCCAGCCTGGCCGCTCCTTCCTGGAGAAGAGACAGCAGCCACGATTACAGATGCCAAGCAGCGGAAGATATTTTTAAAGCTGTAGCATCTGGCTCCTTGGCAGGCTTTATCCGCTGGTGGGCTGGGTGTTTTGGAGTCGCCTCTGGGCATTTCACATGGCTTGGCATCTGATTATTGTCTAGGCTGCCTTTTAGAACTGAGCTGTGGTTATGGGGAGGGGGATTCTTGACGCTCACTGTTGGTGGTGACCAGGGTCTCCCCTCTCAGTGACATCAGTATGTTTCTGCATCTTTTGTGTTTTTTTTAACTTCCTTTTTAAAAAGTGATAAAAGAAAGATCATTTCCCCTCTGCCAGAGTGGTTTTGAATGGATAGAGCCAGCAGCTCGCAGCTGCCCAACGGTGCCCACACTGGCCTCTTTCCTACTGACTCAGAACAGGCTTTCTTGGCATTCACTGTCCCTCTAACGTCTCCCTGGAGAAGGACAGGTTTACTTTTTCTTCCTTCCTTCCTTTTTTCTTTTAATCCTGTTTTTGCAAGAGGCTTCCTGTGTATGTCCAAATACACACACACACACACACACACACACACACACACCACCCACAAATAAGGAAAGAGAGAATGAAGACAGGCAGAGAGAGAGAAAGAGAGAGAGAGAAAGAGAGAGAGAGAGAGAGAGAGAGAGAGAGAGAATGAGAATGTGACACTGAATCATCTGATAAGTTGTATTAAGATTTTCTTTTCTTTACAAAGATTTCTTCCTTACATTTTAGAGAAGCCAGCTCCTTAGCCTAGGACCTTGGGCTTGAGGATTTGGCCTTGTTTCAGAACAGCAGTATGAAGATGCCTTCCAGTGACTGTTTCAGACCTGGTGACAAGAAAATTATCTGTCAAGCCATGGGCTCCTGTGTTACTGACCTGGGAAGGCAGCAGCCTGCCTCTCACCCATGGCTTGGCAAGAGCACAGAATGTGGTCTTTTCTCCAGCCAACAGGCTGGGCAGTAGCTACCAGAGAATGCCAATGGCCAGGGTGACGCCTAAGGCCCAGCTGGGTTGGCCAGAGCACAGTGTTTTTAGGAAACTGGCATCACTAGGCATGGTTGTCTCCTTGCCTCACTGAACGACACATACAAATCTAGCTCATCATTATCCAGTCCATCCCCGGATCTAAAGTAGTCATGGACAGTCGAGGGTAGAAAAAGCTGTTTCTTTTTCACCAAGCTCAATGCAGAGACAGCAGTATTCTCATCAAATGAGTTAGCAGGAAACCATTAACACTCTGGACTGGTTCAAGGTATATGTCTTAGCCTTCCTGAGTCCCATTGCAATGCTGAGAGGCAGAGATGGCTACTCTTTCTTTCCTACTGAGGACACTGAGTGGCATAGTAACTTAGCGAAGACACCTGGGAATATGTTAGAAGATTGTAGAACCCAGTGTTCTTCCTTTAGAAGTCAACTGAATCATAAAATAAGTGAAAATGAGGTTGGATTTAACAAAGTGTTGAATACCAAACAGCTGTGTCTTTGTATCAGCCATATTTGGTCTTACAGAGATATGAAAAAAAAAAGAGAGAGATATGAAGAAGAGTTAAGGTGAGTTGTAAACACATTTGGAAGACATAGCAACATTTTCAGTATGTCTAGGAGAGCCCATCTTCCACTTAACTTCAAACTGGCTAGCTGGAAAGAGCATCTCTATTTGAGCAGAAAGTCTGCTTAGGCCCAGCCATTTCAGAATGTTGAGTAGCTGCAGAAAATTCCACTAAAGCTGAGGCTTCTTAAATATTTTACTTAATTCATTATATCTGGTAAGATCCTTCTCTATGCTGGGCATTCTTCTGATTGCTAAGGAGAAATGGGTTTAAAAATGAAAAAAAAAAAATCAGGTAAGGGGAGGTTCTCAGTTTTAAATGGGTTAATCAGGAGAGTTGACTATGAAATGTTGTCTCTTGGGTAAGAGGCTCAGAGAAGTGAGTGATCAGTGAGTCTGGAGGAGAGAGGGAACAAATTTCAGGGTGTGTTAAAGCACCCTTAGCCACTCAAGACTAGGTACCATTCAGGAAGTTCCTAAAACAGAGTGAGTGAGAGAAGGGAGTAAGACATAAGGGAGATCCTCAAGCCTAGAATGAGTTGAAAGTGGCCTCAGGAGACAGAAGGATCTCTTATATCCCATCTTATATCTCATCATCTCTAGGAAGGTTCCAGGGTCTCTCACATTCTATGTTCCTTAGGAAAACTCCAGTCCCTTAGGCGCATAAGGTTATTGTCTACATGTAAGTGAGCAACAGCCCAACAAAGCCAGAAATGGGCACAACCAGCCACGTGACTTACCATGATCCTGTGCTTCTTAGCCCCACGGTAACAGTCACAACCCCTGCCCATATATTTTGTAATGGATGACCTGAAAGCCCGTGGAGACTCTGGCATAGAACAAGGCCGACTGGAAGAAAGAACGCCTTTGTCCTCTTCTCAGAAATCAAAGCAGAGTCTGAGTCGTGCTTTGAGCCAGTGTTTGTGGGCATCCTCTCTGTGAGTTGCTGCAGGGACACTCACATCCTTCTAATTCTGCGTCCTTATTGAAAAGATTATGAAGGACAAAGATCCAAGGAACTCCATGAAGGTTTTCAGAATTCCTACTTGTTCTGTTTCCCATCATTGCAACAAAGATGGATTCTAAGGCCACTTTGGGGCAAGCTTTTACCTGATGCTTTCTTTGTGCCCACTTTCATTTCATTGCTTTACTGTGATGATGCTGGTAAGTGACCCATACAGGCTAGAGAATTCTGAAGCTTACTAAAGGAATGCAATGTATGACTTATCTCTTGTATAGCATGTCAAGCATGCAAAGTAGCTTCTAATTTTGTTGTTGTTATTGTTATAGATTCCTGATCTTGACCATCAACGTTTATTTCCAACTGTTTTGGTAGACTAAATCTCATAGTATTGTCTCTGGTAAGCTGTACTCCTGTCCTTCCTAGGGGGGAAATGCATTCATTTGTTTAACTTACTTGTGTAGCTTATATAACATTTACTATACAAAAGCAGCAATTTTCACAGTACATCGAAAGGAATAAGAGTTTCATTAGAGTTGGTCTCCAGTAAGTATTTCACGTCTAAATAAAGTTCAACAATGACATCAGTAAATCAATCACAATGGAGTGTTAGTTTGCAGCATATCCTCAAATCAGGAAACTGGAGAATTAACAAGAGAGAAAGACCCAAAAAGAGTTTGGGGTGTTCCATCTCCCTGGTGCCTATAAAGGGGAGGGTTAGCAACATTCTTTTGCATCTGACTGAAAATCTAAGCAAGCCTATAAGTCTCCTGGTGACTCCTGGTCAATGACTAAAGTTAGAGACTAATATAAATCAATACCAGTGCCTTCTGTGGTGGCTGCTGGAGGCAGGTGGTCTACCTTTATACATTGGCTGTGTCTGGCTCTGTGCATATGTCTCTCTCTTCATCCATCTCCTCTGAGTGTTGTACTTCTTTACCCTAGTTTATGACCATCCATAGATAGGAGTCAAATGGGGAACATGGGCTGAGAAGGTGTCTAGGGAAGTCCTTACTCAATAGGTAATTCTATTAAACAGCTGCAGGCAGCAAGGCCTTCTCCTCGTATCCTCCTGTTGACCAAATCCTATCATGGGGAAAAGACAGCACTGTCAGAAGGCACATGGAACAGCCTTCTAGAAAAGAATAGAGCAAGACAAGGTGGAAAGCAGTTGTAGAGTGTTGACGGGATCCTTATGACCCCAGCAGATATTCATTTACAATTTTATTTTTAATTACTAATTTTTATGTGTATGAGTGTTTTGCCTGCATGTCTGTCTGTGGACATATGCAGTACCCAAAGGGGCCAGAGGAGGCTGTCAAATACACTGGTTTATACCAGTGGTTCTCAACCTTCAATGCTTTGTAACCATTTAATACCGTTCCTCATGTTGTGGTGACCCTCAACCATAAATTTTATTTTGTTGCTACTCCATAACTGTAATTTTTGCTACTGTTATGATTGATAATGTAAATATATGCTATGCAGGATATCTGATATAGAACCTCCAAAGGGGTCACAACTCACAGGTTGAAAACTGCCAGGTTACATTCACTATGTGAGTGCTGGCAGTAGAAATCCCTGTCATCTGGAAGATCATCCAGTGATGTTACACTGAGACTTTCCACCAACACACACACACACACACACACACACAAACAGACATACACACACACAGACACACACAGACACACAGACACAGACACAGACACACACACTCACTCACTCACATCAGATATTCTTCAGAAGCATCCCCAACTTTCTGGAGTGACTGCCACCTGCCCCTTTAGCTGCTTTGTCAAGATTTTTCTCACTCTGAGTGTTCAGGGGTCTCATCATTGCTATAACAAGACCCCTCATTCCTTCCGACTAGAATATTCCTTCACTACTGTTCACCTAGCACAGATATAAAATATTCTCACATCTTATAACTCATTCTTTGCATTGCTATTTGGGGAACTCTCTCTTTTAAAACAACTGTACTTCTTTTGCATAGTTGAAAACACTGAATACTTTCTATTGTAACAATTTCTGTTTTCTCCTCTGGATATAAGTTCCTTGAGGGCCAGGGTTTTGCTTACTTCACCTACTCAGGCTTCCCGGATCTGGTACATAACAGGAGCATGGGAAGAACTCAGGAGCCATGGACAACCCCTGTTTGGGCCTCAGTTTCTTCCACTAGAAAACAAGAGACTTAATGCTGGTGATGTGAAAGGCTCCTTTGAGCTCTCAAATCCCTGGCATGTAAATGCTAATCCCTCAGGTGAGAGACCCTCTTGACTTCTCTGTCAAGAAACTTATTCCAAGTTTATACATTAACCAGAGAATACAGTAGGGAGAGAGGGTTACAAAATCTCAGATTACTTAGAAGAGGGGAAAAGTAGTATTACACGGGACGTATACAGTTTCTCAAGGAAATGAGCAATCTCTTCTTTGATGGAATATGTGAAAGCTAAACTGGAAGGAATAATTCGATTAAATGGTGATGTAAACTGGAAAGGAAGCGTTGCTTCCTGAACTGTACTGAATGTCTTACAGGTGTCACGGGACCCACCACCTCAGTAATTAAAGTGTTTTAACTGTCTCCACTTAACTATGTGCAAGTGATTAAAAATGGAAGCTTACTGAGACTCCTGGCACCAGAACATTCTGGTGAATTCAGCTTTGTTCTCTGTTACTTAGGATAAAATGAAAAAAGAAAACCCATGGCAAGTGTATACAGCAATGGTGTCTCTTTTGCCACAAAGGACCCAGGAATCTGGAGAGCCTTTGTGACCCCAAAGGATATATATAGACAAATAGTATGATCTATCAGTGAAGCTAGACTATAAAGCTCTGCTTTGTAGTGTAAAAGAAAAAAAAAATTCAACACCTGGCTCCTACTAATTAGGTTGCATTTTTCAGAAAAGCAAAACACGAAACATTTTGCAAAGGATACAACCTGACAGTTTTCATATCAGAGGTGTCTGATATATCCCGGACTCAACATAAAAATAAGAATAATTCACAACAGTAATAGAATGTCAGATTTGGACCTAGCAACACTGCATTCTAACCCAGCCATGGCCACTTATAGTACAAACCTAACTGAGCACTTCTTCCCCTTCTGAGTCCTTGTTCCCTATGTGAATACTTAAGTATAACAACATGTGTATCCCAGGCCAGCCTGAGCAGTGAGTCAGTGGGTTCTCTATAAGGGAACACTTACAAAACTATAACAGATAAACAGGTTAATCTTACCACATCCTGAAATTGAATCTTTTACTTTATCCATGTGCCTAGTATACAGAAATGATCCCATCATCAATAGCCCTGACCTAACAGCCGTGCAGTTTAGCCAAGGAAAGGAAGCATCAGACTTCCAATAGATGGTTCCATGGGAGAAAAGGCATAGTCTTGGGAAGGTAATTAGAAGTGTGCATTGAATTGATGGCAGATGACAAAGGATGCCATCTTATAGAAGTGGGTAAAAATAAAAAGGATGAGTTGATTACCCAGGAGGAGTATGGGTCTAAGATTATCTGCAATGTGGGAAGAGCATGCATGAGGACCAGGGGTAGGAAGGGATTTGGAATTTACAAAACACCAGGATGGCTAAAGTCTTACTAAAATGGGAAAAAGAGCTATAAGATGAGGCTGAGAAGTGGATCAGAAGCTGGCTCCTGTAGATATATCCCTATACACTGAGGGAGATCTCTGTGCACACTCCTATCATTGAACAGGGTCCTTGCCCATGATCCCACATGGTTGACTTGCAAATTATCCTGGGAAAGCAGTTGAGACTAAGCATCCCACATTTGCCACGTTGTCCACATCAGAAAGGTAACCTCATTGTTTCATGCCTCAGTTTCCCTCCACTAAAATAAGATTGACTTGGACAAAATTATCCCAGAGATGTCATCCAACATAAAATCTCTAGATTCTAAGTGTTGATTTCTCGCCAAGTTCCTTGGGTGACATTAACATTGAGACTGTCACTAACAAAGAGAAGGGCTGAGCATCTGCTCTGCTCATTCCTGCCCCACTGCTGTCCCTGGAAACTCTCAGGGGGAGAACTTTGGAAGGAGGAACCGCCAAGGCCCCACAAAGGGTTGCTGTCAACAAGGGAAGCAGCTGGCAAGGATGGGCTGACAGTGCTCCTGGGTCCTGCCAGCCTCGGGCAGGGGAGAGACGAGATGCTTTCTGCTCCCCAGAACTGGAGGAGGCAATGTGATCCCTGAGGGGTGGAGCCTCTCCAAGGACACCTGGAACAAAGGGGCCTTTAGAATTTTCTCTTGAGCCTGCTCTGTTCTATAATCAGTTGAGCTTTTGGTCAACCAGTACTTAGATTAGTCAAACCTCTTTCGATTTTGGCTGGGTCGGCACAGGAGAAGTCAGGTGGAAAGTTAAGGTAATTACCCAGATGAATCGAGGCTTACAAAAGCAGAAAAACTACTGAATGTGGAGCCTGTCTACAGGGCATGGATTTTTATAAGCACCAGTCTGACCGGATCTCCTCTCAGCTTGGCTCTCCATGTCACCAAGCTGTGTGGCCCCGTTATCCCATGGCATTCACAACTACAGGCAGTATCTGAAGCAGATGAATATCAGTCAGCCAGCCAGCAAGGTTTTATTGATTCACTATGAGCTAGACGGCAGTTTGTAGTTCTGAGAGGCTCTAACTTTTAACCTGGTTAGGCAATAAGACCAAATACTAGAAGTCCAGTGAACTGTAAAAGTAACCCATGCCCTGAATGGAGATAAGCCTGACTAGTTTTTAAGGGAGTACTGACAGCATGAAGTAGGTAGGCAAGCTAGCTTGCCTGATCAGAGGCTTAAAAGGAAAAGGAAGAGGCTAGTTCCAGCTGTGAATCAGAGAGACAAAAGCAAACAGGTAAGAAAATGAAAACACGGGCAAGCTGGAGAAAAGCCGAGAATCCGTGTTCAGAAAATGCTAGAAGTTAGAGCTGGGGAGATGACACAATGTATAAAGCATCTCCCTCAAATTGTGATGTGATATCCTGAGTTCAAATCCCCAAAGCTCATGTAAAATCTGGGACCATAACCTGCCTGCATCTGTATTTTCAACGCTTCCACAGAGAGAGGGGAGAAACAGAAAACTCACCACACTCGTGGGCCAGCTAGCCTGGGATACATAGCTGAGAACAGCAGGACCTTGTCTCAAAGTGGAAAGTGAGGGAGGACTGCTGCTTAAGGTTGTCTACATGTGTGCTCTGGATTTGCACACATATACATATATGCATGTTGTACATGAAGAAAGGAAGGAAGGAGAGAGAGAGAGAGAGACAGAGAGAGAGAGAGAGTGCTGAAACTTTAAAAACCCAAAACTGTGTCCAATGTGGAGTCACAGTAACTCCAGGGCTTTGGCTACAGTGCTTGGGTTTTCCCCATGTCTCTGAGGAAAATATACTGAAGTCACAACCCTGCAAGGGGGATTCATTTAGAAGTAGTTGCTGTAGGTGTCATCAAGTTATTGGAGGGAGCTCTGATCCAATGATTGATGTCTCTACTGGACAGTGCCAAGAACAGAGACAGGCAAAGACAAAATACATTAAGGGGACAGTGGGACAAATTAGAGCAATAGGTCCACAGGCCAACATCACAGAGGACTTCCAGGAGGTGTCACAGAAATATGTCAAGGAAGGAGTATCCCCTATGAGACATAGAAGGAGCCTGGCTTTGCTGAGACTTATGCCTCTAAAAATGTGAGACCTCAAGTTTTTCTTGTTTTCAGACCCCCACCCTCATTTGTGGCACTCATGACAGCAACCCCAGGAAACCAGTTCATACATGCATTTCATCCGTATTAGTGATGGTTTCTACAAAATACCAAGGGAGAAGATGGTCCCAGACTCCCAAAAGGAGCTTTACAGGGCACTGTAAGTGTACATTTACACACTGGGAGAACCCAAAAACACAAAGGAGGAAGCACTGACAGAAAGAACCAGGCAGACAGCAAGGATCATGGGTAGAAGTACTAACTAGCCTCTAGCATTAGACAGGCCAAAGTTTATGGGGCTTTCTGATCCTTGCTGGCTGTGCAAACTGGGATTGGTTATCTCCCTCTCTGAGCCTACATCTCTTCAATAATGGAGATAATAATTTATGTTATAGCAACAGGAGAAATTATGGGCTCCCACGACTGTCTCAAAGGGGGAGCTACCTTCCCTGCTAGACAACTGAAACACAGAACTCTTGTTGGTATTGAGTCAGGCCTCTACCAACTGGCTCAAACTTTAACGCAGGTGTCTACAAAACTCATCATAGTGACCCTCTCTGCTGATGGCAGTACAGGTGTGAGCTGCAATTTCAGTCCTCCATCCCTTTCTCCTTACCAACCCTGCTCCCTCAGCTACAGAGTCTCCCATTCTAGTGCCTTCTCATACAAAACTGCCTTCATCACCACAACACCCCTAAAATCAATGTGCCCTGCCTTCTTGGCAGGCAACCACTCTCACAGAGAGCCAACGAGGGAAAGAAGGAGAATGTAGGTAGCAAGGACTCCACCTCGCTCTGAGCCACTCAACCTCCTTCAAAGGCACTTTGCATTTGCATTTGCTCCTCTTTCATCCCACTCTACTATGTCTGACAGCAACTGAAACACAGTAGGTGTTCAATAAAAGCCATCTATACTGCACTGATGCCTGCAGATCTTTGGCTGGGCCAGTATGGGAGAGGAGCCAAGGAAAGAAAAGGCGTTTGCATCTCCAGAAGACGATTCTGCGTTTCAATTATCGAAGAGAGAATGTTGCTCACCTTCAGAAATGGGCTACAGAGCCCAGCATTTCCTCATGAAATCTCTCTACCCACTTTGAGTCCTCTTCACTCCCAGCACTACCTACCCCTGCAAAGTTCCCCATGTTGTTACACACAGCCTCTCCACAGGACAGCCCATTAGGCCTTTGGGCCTTATTAGTGCTGGCTACAGCGTGGTAGAGTGTAACTGGATCCTGAGCCCTGTGCTAAACGCTCCATCTGGACCTGCTCTCCGATGCTGATGAGGCTGCGCCCTCCTCTCCTCAAAGGTCTTCCAAAGAAGGGCTCGGGTTTCTCAAGCCTGGTCAGAGGGAAGACAGAAGCCTGACAGAGGCCACCCACTCTTTCAGACATAACCAAGTCGATAAAGGCAGGGACCTACTTGTTCTGTCCAGTTCCTGTTATGGCCTCCTGGGAGTGCATTTATTAATTCTCTGTCTTATGATAAATTCACTCAACGCATTTTTATTGAACTTCATATATAAACCAGTCATTGTTCCCGTCAGGGTACAGCAAAGTCAGTCTTCTGCCGAGTGGAGCCTGGACAGGCTGGGGATGGGGGTTGAGGGGATGGTAGTCAGAGTAGAAATGTAATCTTGCAGAAGCAAATTACAAAATGTGTATTCATTTGCTAAGGCTGCAGAAACAAAGCGCTATAAACCAGACACAGACTGGCATAGACAACGGAAGTGTTTGTCTCAGCTAGGCGTGGTGGTGCACACCTGAAATCCCAGCACTTGGCAGGCTAATACAGGGGTATTACAAGCTCAAGGCCAACCTGGGCTGTGAGATTCTGTTTCAGAGAGATGGGGAGTGGGATTACAGCTATGCATCACCACACCCAGTACAAACTTTTATCTTTTATCTTTACCTCTGTAAAGACAATCTCCAGATAAACTCATGTTCTGAGATATAGAGGTTAGGGTTTCAAACTAGGAATTTGGAGGGCCGTGATCCAGCCTATAACAAGTTAGAAGTCAGTAAGTACTTAGTACAAAATAAAACTGGAAAGGAGCTAGAAACGACAGGGCATAAAGCATGCCAGTTCAGTGGGGTGTCAGGAAAGGATATCCTAGACTGGAGGAAAACCCTCGGAGAAAGCCCTAAAGCTGGGATTAATCTGGCTAGGGTTGAGGATGCAATGGGGCAGGGGGCAGTACCAGCAAATGAGATCAGACAGTTGACGGGTGAGGAGGCATAGCCTGTGCTTAGGGCGCTCTATGACCAGAAGCAGCTGGACTGCTGTGAGAAGGGCACCATCTGCTTTTATAGCATGGTAAAGGCGTTTTTCTCCATTAAATTTCTGATTTGGATAAGGAAATCGGTCTTACATGACTTACATATGATTTCTTGGACAGCACTGACCACTGGCTTGAGCATTTAAAGAATAGGCCCAGGGCACCCAGACAGCATGTTTTACTAGGATGCATCTTCTTGCTCCACTGACATGGGAGGGAGGGGGAATTTCTGACCTTTCTGAACACTCAGAGGTTGTCCATGATGGACCAAAGTGCTTTAACATTTCCCATCATGGGCTCTGGCTGGTGCTCAATTCCCTGTCATACTGCAAGTACAAAGAGAGGGCAGAATGCCTTGGGTATGCACAAGCTCATGAGCATACCTAAATCTGCTCCCTAAGGAAGCCAAGGAATTGAACAGGAATGAAGGGTAATATTCATGGACATGACCACGAAATGTCATTAGGCCCGTGGAGTGGGGTTACTCTCTGAGAGCCACCAACTCCCCTACATGGGAGTCTGAGCAGTTCCTCCTTTCTCTCTCCAATGCTTAGGGGCCCAGAACCTAACATGTAAGTTTCTTCTAGGAGCTGCTAACATAAACCAGGGTGACCATTCCCAGACATATTATAAGCATTGTTTTTAATCCCCAGAAAAAAATCCTCAGGGGATGCCACTGTTCCCACTTTACAGGTAGAGAAAACAAGTCACACAGAGGTAGTTTGGGCAAGAGATCACACAACTGAGCCAAGGGGGGCGGGGAGGGGGGAGGCTGGGGCTTAAGTTCAAGCTCAAGAAACATCAAAGTTTGTTTTCTCCTCGAGTCATTTTTTCAACAATTCCTAACTCAATTTGGATAATAAAACTTTATATTTGATATTGTCTTTTAATATTAATGTAAAAATTCCTTTAATATCCTTCCCCATTAAAAGTCTTGCCCTATTTTAAAGACCCAGTTTCAAACAGGAAAACTGGGCCCTCCCCTTCAGTGTAGGCTGTTGTGCTGCTCTGAGGCCTTGCTGATGGCTCCTTAGTCCCAACAGGACCTGGTGGTATTGTCTCTGGTTTGCGGAACTCTAGTAAACACGAGCTTTGGGGTGCAGTGAGCCCAGCTTTAAGACAGTGGACACCTTATTTACTTCCCTTGACTCTTGTTCCCTCCTGAATGCAATAAATATGAAAACCCTACTTCATATGGTTTCCATAAAGATTAAAGGAAACAGTGTGTGGTCAGCAGTCCGTCTTAGTAATTAGCGAGTTCTCCTGTCTTCTGATGAGCCTCAAAACATTCCGCCTTCTAGAATAATTGTTCCCACTGTCTTTGGATAAGCAATCTAGATCTTACTCATTCCTCTAACCCCACAATGATGCTAACAGGTAAAACTGTCAATGTTTATGGGATAGGGTTAAGTCACAAGATTCTAAACAAAGGAACAAGAAAAGAGAGGAAGGGATGAAGGGGGAGTGGGTATTAGACACGAGGACACAGAAAAGGGAAAGAGTGAAGCCTTTGTGAAGACAGTGTGGAGAAGGAAGTAGCATCAAGATGGATACCCACACGGCCTCACTGATGGGTGAGAGTTCACGAGGACAAGTTCCCTTTTGGTTGCTGGGAGCTGCTGCTTCGAGGAGCTTCCTCTCCTTGCTTTCCACATGCATCAAGTGTACATTTTATCAGCTTGTGCCTAAAGACAGAGAAGGAATTGAGGCATCACATTCTTCCGTGTGTCAAAGTCAAGAGTTATTCTGTAACTATTAGGAAATTTCTCATTGGCAAGGAGTAGCACATGACAGGCTGGGGGTGGGTCCCTCTTACAGCCAGGGAAGGAAAACGAGGTCTCCAGAAGAGCTGGCCAGCTTAGTTCTCCCCTTGGTCAGCTGACAAATGTGAAGGAGTGGGGTGATCTCACAGATTATAAGTCAATTAGGACATGCTGACTTCTCTAACAGGATTATCTGTGTCCTTCTCCAGAGTCTGTTCCATTAATGAAGCAATCAATGACCTTTCGTTTAGAGCTGTCTCCCTCATTCACACATTGGATTTCCCTATAAAAGAAATCAGTTAGTAATCTAAATAACCAAATAAGGAGTTAATAATCCTTTTAAAGTCATTATTAGGGCCTTTTCGGCTTCTTTCCCAAAAGTCATGGTACTAATATTAATAACCTTTTGGATGTGGGCTTGATTCCGATGTCTCATTCCTGCTCCCAGGCACTAAGGGGCATTTCAGGCAACCCACAAGAAGAGAAGAAACTGGTATTCTTCCACTTGGAGTAGACAAAGTGCTCGCTCCCTAACCTTCCTTCTTCAGGAACTTTGAAGCAACGTACAGAATAAAAAAGGATCTCAAGTTCAAATGTAGCTTGAGCTACATAGCCAGATTGAGGTCAGCCGTACAACTTAGGGTACTGTCTGTAAGGTAAATAAAGGGGCTTAAGATGCAGCTCAGTGCTAGACGTCCTACTACTGGTGCAGCTCAGTGCTAG
>JADRCH010000098.1:8616813-8711439 GCA_019843965.1 Rhynchomys soricoides | reverse complement strand
AGTGCTAGACGTCCTACTACTGGTGCAGCTCAGTGCTAGACGTCCTATTACTGGTGCAGCTCAGTAGTAGATGTACTATTACTGATGCAGCTCAGTAGTAGATGTCCTATTACTGGTGCAGCTCAGTAGTAAATGTACTATTACTGATGCAGCTCAGTAATAGGGCACGTGTCTAGTGAGCACATGGACCTGGGTCCAATGTCAAGTGATGAAAGAAAAATAGTAAACCTGTAAAGACAGGGAAGACTTCGTCAGACAGCAAAAAAATGTTTACATATCTGAGAAAGTAAGAAGGCCATGAATCTCTTAAAGCTCCCCATACTCAGAATCACCTTCCTAAACCATAAATAGGATAATTTCACAGGAGCTTACAGTTTCTACATAGCCTTCCATGGCTGTCAGGGCAAAGTTTTAACATTGGTGACAAAACATTGCAGACTTGCTCCCTGCCCGCTTCATCAGCTCATTACAGCTATTTCTACTGTTGTGCTTTGCATTGTGCTCTGAACATCACACACATACACACACCCCTATACAGAAATACATATGAGCGCACATCTGTATATAAGCTCATATGTATACATGCACACACATACACACACACACACACATACACACACACACACACAGGCTCACTTCCCTCATACCTACTGACAATTATTCAGGCCCAAGACTAGATGTCACAACCCTTGCAGAAAGTTAAATGCTGTACTATTTATATGCATTTTGGGTGTCTTATGTTTTAACCCTTCCTAATGATTCGGTGACTGCTGGCTTGATCTCCCCTATAGAATTACTAATAAGGACTGCATATATATTCCACTGTTGTGCCCCTATGCTCTAGGACATGGCCTAGTACAATATATACTTTCCAATTTAAATTTAATTGAAGAGACCAATTTTAGTATAACCTGGAAAAAAATCTTAGCATAGAGTAGGTGTCCAGTAAGTTATTTGTCAAATTAAATTAAATTATGACAAATAATCACAGAAAGGCAAAAGCATAATCACTTGTCAATAGCATCAAACAGCACTGTCATCCATGTGTGGTACTATTTGCCAGAGAAGAGAGGCTGGAATATTAGGAAGAATGCCTCAAGGATAGAAACTGGCCCCGCTGTAAGGAAAGTGAGTGGACTAGTCAATGTCTGCAGCTGCTGCTGCTGGACAAAGGTGACACAGACATGTATGGCCACTAAGTCTCAGAATCCCATTCTCAGATCCACTTTTCAACCAGCCTCTATGCACTTGCCCGACACATTTCCCTACAGACAGACCACATGCTGACCCAAGCACTTCTGTCCCTTCCACGGCTCTTTCTCATTGAAAATGAATAAATTGGCCCAGCTCACACACCAGGCTAGAGGGAATCTGTCCTCAAACCCTGCTATATTCTGACTTTAAGAACAAATATCATGTTTCTAAATTTATAGAACTGACAACCAGGCCGTTGGACTCAGCAAACTGCACTGCCTTGTATGGCCGAGCCTGAGCCATCACTGCTTCCCCAGAAGACATTGCTGTCTGGTTCCTTAGAAACACAACAGGAAGCAAATCTAAGATCCACTTAATTCAGCAAGGGCACTGCTGGGCCCCAGAAGCTGCCTGTGCTGAGGACATCAGACAAAGTGGCCCTGATTCAGACAAGGTTAGGCAGGTAGCAAACAGAGGACCATGGACCCAGACTAGAGAGGCTCAAACCATGGAGAATGGGGCAAGGGGGGCTTAGGCAGGGCACTGTGGCAAGGTTTAATTTATGAGCAAATGGAACAAAAATAAAACCTGGGGAATCATTCTTATCCCGCTTCTCGTGACCGAGCACTGAGTGTTTTCCGTCAATACCTTGGTATCATCATGTACATTACCTCATGTAACCGTCTAACAACAGTATGATCCATGTATCCAGCAACCTTATTTACACAGGACACCCCTCTATATGTAATATTAGGTATTCTCTACAATTAGAATCTCATATATCCCCAAAATCCTGGAAGAAACTGTAAACAATGGAGCTTCGAGGAACATAGAGCATGAAGGTGTCCCTTAAGGAGTTTATGGGATCCTAGCCCCTGCTCTTCGTCTGTCCTGTTCCCAGCTGTCAGAACATGAACAACTCGCCCCACACTGCACCACACTCCTACCATGATGCTTTTACTCGCTGTAAACTAGCAGGGTCGTCTAACCACATAAACTAAAGTCTCTAAGACTGGAGACCCAAACAACCTTTCTTCTTTTTAAATTGATTGTCTCGGGTATTTTGCTAGAACCATAAAGCTGGCATAGTTGTCACCGTATTAGCGTGAATCATATGTAACTACCAGCATGGGGCTATTGTTTGCCTGAAAGACAGAAAGAAAGAAAGAAAGAAAGAAAGAAAGAAAGAAGAAAGAGAGAGAAGGAAAGAGAGGAGGACAGGAGAGAAAGAAGGGGGTTAATTTCCTGTGCTTCAGACCCATAGTTTCTGTGAGGGTTGGTCCATTAACAGGATGGTAGCCATGACCAAAGAAGGAAGAAAGAAGAAAAGACTTTGGGGATGGTGGCCATAGCAAGGACAAAGCCCACCAGCATTATTGTCAGGCCCCCTGCAAGTAACTGTAGATTTGTGGCCCAGGGGCCTGGACTCCAGACAAGCCAGGTGTTGTTTACCAGCAAGTCACAGACGTCTCAGGCTAAGCTGCCCTCTCCCCAACACCCAGAGGCCCAAACAGCCCTGACCGGCCTCTCTCTGTGAACAGAAATCAGATCACATGTTGCCTGAAGTCAGATATGTGACCAGACTCGGTGCACTGTGCAAGATTTCAGCGATGATGAAAATAGCTTTCTCCTGCTGCATTTAACATCTGGTGTCACAGATTTTTGCTGAGAGCCATAAAATCACTAACTTGCAGAGAAAACCTCATTGTGGAAACATACATTTCTGGGGGAGGGGGTGGCAGCCAGAGCCCGGCTGTGTTCCCAGCCTGCCTCAATGACAACTTAGCAGCAGCCCTTTGTCTCCAGGGAGGATGATGAATTTCACAAAGCCCTGAGAGGAATCTGGGGCAATAGAGAAACAGTGCTAGGCTAGCAACTCTGTCACTGACTAGCTGAGAGACCTCAGACTGGTTTCTTAACTTCTCGGAACTTTCATTTTCTCTAAAAAAAAAAAAAAATGCAAAGATAAAAATAGCCACCTGCTGGGGTTACTGTGTGGATTCAATGACTAACATATGTGGCAGGGCCTGGCACAAAAGTAAATGCTAGCTGCTTCTTCCTTTCTTCTCCTTTTCCTTTTTTGTTCCCTGACATTTCCTTTCAGACCCAAGTCTGCCTGAACACTGTGGCATTTGTCAAAGCTTCTGCATACAGAGTTCCTTCAGTGCCTGGCCCAAGTAGTGGCTACTTGGTCCCTGGTGCCATGCTGGGAGGAGCTCTTCCAGAATTGACAGTGCCTACTGAAAGCCTCCTATAAGCACTCTCCTAGGCATCTGCTGAGTGTGGAGGAAACTGTAGGACATCTGGGAAGCAAGGAAGGAAGGAAAGAAGGAAAAAAGGAAGGAAGGAAGCAAGCAAGGAGGGAAGGAAGGAAAGTAGGAAGTAAAGAAGGAATCAAGAAAGCAAGGAAGGAAGGAAGGAAGCAAGCAAAGAAGGAAGGCCACCGTAAGTCCAGCCACCTATGCTTCTTTAGTAACTCCCCGTTCTATCCAGAAAGATGCATAGCCTATGGATCAAAGAATTCATGACAAGGTAAGGTGAGGCCTAGGCTCCCCTGTAAGTAGATGGAATTGGAGGGGTACTGTACAACTTAAGCTAAGGGTGAAGATAGGCTGCTTACCAGCCACAGCCACATCTGGAACGTGTATCTTTGTACTTGGCACTCTTGGCTGTCTGTGAAATCTAGTTTGTCTCATCACTACTTTGAGCAGAGTGTGAACTGCTCAACATGATGTGCGTGACCACAGTCCTGGTCTGCTCCTCAGCATGGCCTCCACCTTTACACGGGCCCCAGCTGCTGCACATTCCCTGTCTTCATCTGTAACAGTCCCTGTGGCTCTTGTGTCCTTGTCCTCCAGCTCTGTTCTCTTACTGTCTACTTACTCTGTCTGTGCTTTTACTCTCTGTGTTTTTCTGCATCTTTCTGTCTGTCTCCTTCATCCCAGATGCTATCTACCTGCACTACTCCCCCAGCTGCCTGGGGTCCCCCACAGCCCAGCCAGTCTTCACATATTTTTAATTCTCAATTATTATCTTTGCCGTCATCATTTCTGGCAGCAGGCCACAGCAAACAGAATGTGAGAAAGCAAAAACTAATGAGCTTCTTCAGAGAGAGTAGGGGGCCTCTGTTCAGTGTCTAGTCCTTGGAGTCTAACTTCTGGCACTTCCATCACGTCTCCAAATGGTAGGTGAGGGTTGTTACTTTTCAATTTGGTTGGGCTGTGTAGCACATTGCAGCAATTAGAATGTACCCTCAGTGCAAAATCACAACAGGGCCGGCAGAAAGGATGCCAGTGTGTGAGGACTTATTTCTTTCAAAATTACTTTTTACACATGTTCCCTGAGGTTGAGATATGCTACAACCAGATATATGCAGGAAGAGCAACATACATATCATCCATGGCAAGGCATGGCCCTGTTGGCTGAAGACCCTCCAGGACTTGATAGGCCTGCCTTTGGTTGAGTCTGGGTCTCTGGATTTAGCCCTGAGATTAAACTGGCCTCCAAAATTATGTAGTGGTTTTAGCCAAGTCAAGGGGCTCACCTATGTCTTCTTTAGTCATTCCATACCAATAGTCCATAGAAGTTACCAGACAACAGGAAATGGATGACTGTAAGAGAGGCAGTGATGGACAGTGGAACGGGGTTCATCAACCACACTGGCATTCAACATATATTTACAAAGTATTTTCTGAACATCTTGTGCCATGCTGCCTTCAATATTTGGAAACAATAGACTTGAGATCTCCACCTTTCCCTACACGTCTCTTATTAAGTAAAGGGAGATGGGATTCCTCTTACCTAAATCACATTTCCACTCTTTGTACCTATAAGAAATGGTTAAAGGGAAAACCAAAGGACACTTGTCTGTTTCCTTAACTCATAGATTTATTACAATAAAATATTTAGTATAGACCAAATAAAAAGAACAAAATGTAAATGTGCCACAATCCTACCTACCATACGTAAAAAATTGATATAAGAAATAATTAATTATATTAGTTGTATAAGTAACTGCTATTTTCAAAGGAATATTATTTTAAATATCAGTAGGAACCAGCAACTAAGCCCAAGAGGGAAAAAACCCTAAATTTAATATATTTATTGAAATCCTACCTCACACAGGGACACTTCTTGCCCTTCCAGGGCTGGGAAACTGAGTCCTTTGTCCCTTTACAAAAGCATTTATAGCTCATAATTTGGCAGTAGGCTCCATATCCTGTTTTTGAGCTAGTGGCTCGTCCACTCTAGACTCTGCTGCTCCTGCTCTTAACATCTTCCTCACACAAGCTCCCTCTTTCTGATTTGACGCCACCCCAATGATTCACTCTGTGAACACTCCACCCCTGTAGCCTTGTCATGTCACAGAGATCGGCAATGGCACCTAAGAATATGAAGACAAATCAGGCTGGCAGGAGGGTGGGTGGGCGGGCAGCACTGTTACGCTTGTGACACTTCTGCCATGGGCATCTTCTTTCATCGTAGGACTGGCCTTTTACAAACGTTCCGAACTGTGTAGGACTGGGAGACCATTCCAATTCTGTCCCCAATGTTTTGCTCAACACTGTAGTACCTGGAGATGCTAACTGAGAGGGCAATGGAGGGCAAATGGGTTCCAGAACGTTCCTATCACAAGACTAATTAATACTCCCAAGGCCACGGTTAAACTGCTGATTTTTAACTTCTGGCCATAAAGAAACATCTTAGAATATTCATCTTGAGAAATAAATGTTAGCTCGTTTTAGTATATGGTAATTTATTCTTACAATATTATAGAAAAAGAAGCATTAGGTTTGGCATGATTAACAGCATCCTTCTCTACTTTTACCACCGTTAAAGTCATCATCGTCAACGTCGTCGTCGTCATCATCATCATCATCATCATCATCATCATACGCAAGGCCATCACTGGTATGGTCTCCACCAGTTCATTAGCTTTACCTCCCTCCCATTCCTCTGTCCAGCCTCCCATGATTGCTTGAAGAACCATGTGCTTACTATTCTTTCCTTGTTCGAATTGTCCTCCAACGCGTCCATGCAAACACCTCCTACCTATCCTTTAGGGCCCAGCTTTTCTCCTCTATGGAGTCATCACTGGGCCCCTCGGAGTAACTGCCTAGCAGATTTTCTTCCTGCCATTGTTTACATGCTTCCCCTAGTGGGTGGGATTATTTTGCTTCTAAGTCTTCCTCCTCTGCTGGGCTAGGAATTATCAGAGGACAGGTCTGATTCATGTTCACATCCATTGACTTAGCACAGTTCTGAGTCACAGACATTTCCAAATGAAAGGTGAAAGTGCCCTAGAGCCCAGAGACAAGGTACCCCTAGCTAACAGGGACAAATGAAGAGGATACTTGAGAAAAGGAAGTTCAGGCAGAGAAGCAGCAGCAGTTGGAGGCTACAGTGGTTTGTGACATCCCGGTGGCACTAATGTCTCTTAACAGCATTGGCAATGTTCCAGACATGCAGGTGGTCTAGGGTCAGGGGGGAAGAAGAACAGGTTCTAATGAAACTGGACTTCAGACACAGCACCAGATCAGGGTGGGGGAAGCCATAGAGAATCCAGGGAAATCTGGATGCAAATCTAACTCACTGGGTAATAGTCATTAGTTGATTGAACTAATGGCCTAAGAGTTCTTTAAAGTCCTCTTAAATAGGAGAGGACTGAATCCAGAGTGGAGCAAGGCTCAGCTCACAGGTGCAGACTAAGTGACTACACCTGGGGGATTAGAGAATGATGGGGACAGGAAAGCAAGCTGATCATTACAGCCTCCAGATGCTTCTCTCTACGAGGCCTTGTTAAGGTTTGCCTCTGCTGTAGTCTATAACTGCAGGCTCCCACACTATGGATTTACATATTCAGTTCACGGTCTGGAAAATTGGCTTCTACATATTTTTAGATCATTTGTGCCTTAGGGAGTAATTCCAGGATTAGACTCATAGAGGTGTAATCCAAGGATGCTCTTATCACGAGTTGCTCAAGCCAGTGATGAGAGTCCTTCTCAAACTCTAATGAAACAAAGGCCATCCAACCGCACAATTTTGTAGGAAAATAAAGATGAGTGATAAGTATGAGTGGATTCTTGCAAGAAAAAAAAATAGTTCCCTCTTTTTTAATGACCAAAGACAGGGTCTCCTAAATCTCTAAACCAGTCTCAATAGTTAAGTGAAAAACAGTATGTCTAAGAGAATCTGAAATATAGTCTGTGCCATTCGACAGATCCTTAATCTGAAGGAGATTCTGAATCCTTTTTAAAGTTCCATATCTATATCACAAACTTGGAAGGAAAATAAAACAACCCTACGAGTTTAGGATGGTAATGCTGCCAATGCCAATAATTATCAGGGAACTATTAAAATAAAGAGACAAAGACAGTCTAGAATTTCACGTATTTTCCAGCTTAAGTTCGAAGATGTAAGAGAACTGTACTGACTGTTTTTACCTTCTCAGCTTGGCCTCCAGATACTGGTACAAGAAAAGTTACAAGTAGGTAGGTGGGTAGGTAGAGGGTGTTAGGTGGGTGGGTGGGTAGAGGGTGTTAGGTGGGTGGGTGGGTAGAGGGTGTTAGGTGGATGGGTGGGTAGGTGGATAGATCATCTGTCTCCAGGCTTTCAATTTCCCACTACTTTAGAATCCATTGGGCTCTCTCTTCTCTTACTCAGCGCTTTTCCTCCATGGGTTACAGAGACTTTGAGACTAAACACTGCCACAAAAGCATGTTTTAAAGCAAAGGCTCCCTCTGTGGCAGAGATCCCCCCATTTCTTTCAGTTGCTGTTTTTCTCCCCTTATCCACCAGTACACGTGTCTTCCAGTAGTAACCCTCAGACATTCAGAACCATGGCTGCGTCTCTTCCGAAGCACGTACTGAAGGTCTTACTGAAGGTTCCTTAGTTCAGCCTATAACACTGAACTAATCAAAACCCACTAGTTACTCTCCCAAGTTTTCCACTATAATCTTCGGCACAGGGCTTCTCAGAGAGAAATAATCTAAAACATGAAGAGTAAGCAGGACTGCTTAATGACAGAGTCATGTGATCTATTATTTAATGCCTCAGCAATCCTATAAGATTAAAAATCATTCCTAGTTTATAGGTGAAGAAACAAGTTCAAAAGGTGTCTTGGCTTCTCTTCTCTTGCTGTGACTAAAATAAAAGACCAAAAGCAACTTAGAGGAGAGGTTTTTCTGGCTTACAGTTATGATAGCTACAGTCCATCACGACAGGAAAGACTTAGCAGCAGGCAGGAGACAAAGGCTGGTCCATCACAATATGGTACAACACAATGAAAGCTGAGGGTAGGCAGGAAGTGGGACCAGAATATAAGGCCTCAAAGTCTGCCCTGAGTGATTCACCTCCTCCTGCAAGACGCAACCTCCTAAAAGTTCCCCAACCTTCCCAAACAGCTATGCCAGCTGGGAAGCAGAACCAAGTGTCCAAACACATGAGCCTATAGACACATTTCTCACTGGATCACAGCCATCCTGTGACGAAAAACACATTCAATCTAATTCCAAAGGTCTCCGTGGTATTTAACAATCTCAACACTGTCCAAAAGTCCAAAGTCTCTTCACACAAGGCAATTTCTTAACTGTGACCCCTGTATTGAAAAAACACATTTGCATACTTTCCTGTATACACTGGCACAGAAAAAGTTCCTATGTGGAGAAACGAGAAATGGAGGCATAGCAAGCAAAGGTCAGACCAAAGTAACACCAGAACTCGGTAAACAGCAAATCCTGCAGCTCTGAATGTGGCATCTGGAACTCAGAATGCGATCATCACAGTTCTGAAGAGCATAGTTAGTCATGCCCTTTGTCTCTGCTGCCTGCAACATACATAGCCTGTCTCAAACTATTTCCACCACTCCCTGAATTCAGTCTTCTTCCATGGACACCACATGATACTAGCCTCTCTGACATCTGATTGATTGATATATATATATATATATATATATATATATATATATATATATCACCAGCAATATTGATCAAGTATATATATATTATAAATTTCCTCTTCACAACCTAATGATGACCCAATGACCCATCTCCTCCAACGAGATTCTAGCTCCTAGAGATTACTAAGTCTTCCCTTACAGCATCACCAGCTGGGGGCCAACTGTCTAAACACATAAGCCTTTAAAGATTTCAGAGTATTAAGTAATTTTTCAAGTTTTAAAACTTTGCTCCTTCTAATTAGTTTCCATTTGTGCTACAAGAATTGTTTTCCATTTCTGTGCCCAGAGAATCTTCTAAGAGAGGTATCTGATGTAAGAGTTAATGATACCAAGTTAAAATGATTCTTATTGAGTCAAGAGAAAAAGAGAGTCTGCGGGTAATGAAAGAGCATGTCTTATGCCTGCCAATCTGAGGCCAACAGTATTTCTGGAACTTTCTAAGAGCCCCCACAAGAGGATCCTTCTGGGTCTACATACACCCCCATCTTTGTATACTTTGCATGTATACATAAAATATGCAATTTCTGTAACATTTGTTCTTGTTTTGTTTTACATTCTTCATGACCACAACAATTCGGACAGTGTGGCTCTGGATGGAATACCTGACTTTCGCTGACAAGCAGGGATGCTGATTTCTAAGACCTATAAGAATTTCCAAGTAGCTTCTTTAAGTTTCTTTCTTTGCCTTTAAAATCTTCTTTCAAGCTCTTTCAATACAGCAGTGTTTACTCTGGCTTATGCACTACCCTTGTATGGCCCTATTCTTCTTAAATGAACATTATCCTTGTCTCCTTGGGGGTTAAACTAACAGCCAGCTGAAGTGGTGTCTGTAGCAATGCCATGTCCTGAGGGAATCAGCATTCTGGCTGGCAGAGATTCCCACTGTCCTTCTCGGCTGCCATACTGGTCTGCTTGTGGTTATACACCCGTTACCTTTCAGACCTCTTTCTCCAAATCACCATCTCTTGCTTCCTTCTCCTCAGAGTCTAGGTTCTAGTCATACTGAATTATCCCTTCTTCTGATGGTATTCATCTCTTTCCTCACTGTGTGAGAAAGTATCTGACAGCAACTTAAGAGAAGAAAGGCTGTTTTTAGCTCATATTTAGTCCTTGCACAGCAGAAGCTCTGGGCAAAACTCTCACACATTTTGGCAAATCAAGCAGCAGAGGAAGAAGGCCCTCTTGGTCTACTCCTAACAACCTATACCTACAACCCAGGCCCCATGCACCAAGGGTTCCACAATGTCTCAAAACAGCGCCACCAACTGGACATCAAGTGTTTAAGCACAGGACCCTAAGGGGCATTTCAAATCCAAACCGTAGCATTCCTTAAACACAGTTTCAGTTCCTTCTGCCTGTTATTCTCCCCCTGCTGGGAAGAGGTGAGAGAAGGAATTTCATCTTATAACTGCTATAACCGTAATGTTGACATCAGTGTCTAGCACTCTTAAGCTCTGTGGCTCACCTGAAATACTCAGCCTTAAACTCCAAGTACCTCTCATGTGTCACTACCTCTGAGACGCTTTCCTGATACTGACACCAGGTTTCAGTTGTCTTTTTGTATTTCCTCCTCCTGCATCTTGCTGCATACTGAACACTGATGTGACTACATTATCATTTTTAATAGCCATCTGATGTCTGCACTAAACAGTAAACTTGTAAGCATGATTGTGCCTTACATCTCTCTGTAATCTTCCCAGTGTAAAATGCCCAGGCATGTGCATTGGGAATCATGGGAGAGAGAGATACTACTCTCAAAAGGTCTAGGCTTCATGGGTGGGGGGGAGAAAAAACTCAAGTGCATCCTCTTACCCGCATACCCCAACTTTGCTAGCTAAGTCACAAGATAAAGGCAGAAACTGTCAAGAATGAAAAAGTGATTGAATAAATAAAGCAGGAGCTGGGGCTGGTATTTTTACCCATGGGTGGTGTTTCTGTTTTAATACCACTCAGCAACTCTTTCTTCCTGTTGCCTATCAACATGGTGGAATTAAAAGGTGACATTTAAGACATCTGGGATAGAAATAACTGAGGTAGTAAATGGCAATTGTGGGTATTCTCTGGTTAGCTTACTCTACCAACTTCTGACATTACACTGATTCTGCTACTGAATTCTCTTCCTGATTGGTTACAGGAAGCCCTTTCTTCCATTTATTTTCTTTTCCTTTCTCCTTCTTCTCCTTCTTCTTCTTCTTCTTCTTCTTCTTCTTCTACTTTTTTCTTTCTTTCTTTTTTTTTGGTTCTGATTTTGTTCCTGTTTCAGGGGTATGGGGTATCTGTGTGTCCATGTTCCAGTGCATGTACTTAGGGGTTCATAGGTAAATGAGCATGCATGTATATGTAGAAGCCAAAGAACAACTTGTGGTTAGCATTTCTCAGACATCATCCACTTTTTTTTTTTTTTTTTTTTTTTTTTTTTTTTTTTTTTTGTAATACGGGACCTCTTACTGGCTTTGAACTCTCCAAGTAGGTGTGTGACCAAACTTTTCCTAGGGAGACACTACACATACACATCTACTCACCCCAGACAGGGAACCCACAACAGACAGAAGTATGTGTACAACCAGAGTCCAACTCACTGAACCAATGAGTTTTATTAAGGTTATTTACAGGAATATGTGGGGGTTACATGCTGGAGCAGAGATGACTCAAAGACAGCTGTATCACTAAATCCTATCCCAGCATGGGTGACAGCTCCCCAAAGCTGGAAAACTAGAGCATAGTACACAGCCTGCAGTATATCAACATGTTGGAGAGTGTCCTTTAAATGACTATGTTGGTCTAATTCTCTTCCTGGCAGCTTGCTGGTTTCCACTTCTGGACAACTTGGTTCAGGTTAGATTCTTGCAGCATTGCTTGTCTGAGAATGACACTCAGTGCTCTTTCTTGTTTGCTCTTAGGAGGGAGGGAGGGGCCTAGTAAATCTGTTCATTTTGAGGAACTTCCTGAAGCTATTTTGAGTTGTTTATGGAGCTCCCCTGCTGAATAAAATGTTACGATCTTTGAGGAAATTGCTCCGTTAGATTAAGCTAGGCAGGCTGGACAGAGAGACCCAGGAGTCACCTGATTCTTCAGCCCTGGGACTGTAAACACCAAGTCCAATGTTTTGTCATTGTATTGGTTTGTTTCTTAATGTTTATTTGGGAGTCCAACTCAGGCATCATGCTTGGAAAGTCAGCATTTTACTGACAGTTCTCCCCAGCATCTACTGAGTATTTTTGTAGGAGGGTCTCACTGGATAGCCAAAACTGAACTCAAACTTTGAATTTTCCTCACTCAGTTTCCAGGGATCGTAGGTTTAAGCTATCATGCTCACCAAGACTCACCCCACTTCTGCTTCACCATCACCAAACTCCTCCAAATGGTTCACTTGCCTTTCTCTTCAAGACCACAGGAGAGTGCTTACTAGAAAGTTATCCCATGTTTTCTATGTAAAAAGAAACTCTTCCTCTACCTTATGAACCTTTCTGTTGTGGACACCCTGTGGCTTTCAGTATAGACCATTTTGTCTTGTTTGCTGAAGAATGAAAATCCCCTTAAGTGTTGCTGGGTGTGCCAGTGGGTGACTACAAATCCCCTAAGTGATTTTAGGTGTATCATTGGGTGGCTGTAAATCCCCTAAGTAATTCTGGATGTGTTAGTGGGTGACTGTGAGTCCCTTAAGGGATCATAATGAATAATGAATACATCCAGCATCTCCAATTCTTGGCATATAATATAGTCGAGGCCATGTTTATGGAGAACTTTTCTGTTCTCAACTGTTTCCAAAGTTATAATCAATCTTCTAAGAATTCCAGTTTTGTGTCATTTAATGGGCTGTCATCGGGATGATGTCTCCAGGACCACAGATAGCAACAGGTAAAAGGAATGGCCTTAGATTCTCTGAGGGGCTCCTCTGTGCTAGGTACCATGCCCTCATTCTATTTAATGTTCACTATAGTCTTTAACAACCACAGATGCCATTTACAAGAGAGAAGAAGAGAATAGCCTTCTAAATTATTGCCATTGATTGTTAGGGACTTGAATTTCAAGACTACATCAGATCCCAAAGGCCGTGCCACCTCATTTCTTGACCACAGATTTCTTATCCACCTTTGGCAACTTCTTTTATATTAAAACTTAAATTTGTATACAGTATATAACATTATGCAAATATATATAATATAATAGGAAAGGTCCAATTTAAAATGTGAATGCCATCTCAGGTAGAGAGTATAGCCCAGAAGACAAAGAAGGGAGCGTTTTAATACAATAGAAGAATTGTTGAAAGGAAAGAAAATCATTGAGTATTCACTAAATATGCCAGGTTTTCTTGTTGAGTTAGCTTTTATTTTTATTATTTCTTTGATAATTTCATATGGTGTGCTTTGATCCTATTAACACATACCCCGCTCCTTCCCCTAGCCCTCCTACAGCCATTCACTTCCTATAACAACCCTGTAGATCATTATCATGAAGAAACTGAGACTCAGGAAACTCAAAAAATCACTCAAGTCTATAACCAAACAGAAAAGCTTTGGTTGAGCCAAGTCTTTCTGACCTAAGAATCCATTGTTCTTCCTTGTTGCTGGACTAGTTTCCCTAACTCCAGTATCCCCAAGAAAGCCCTGAGTACAACTAATATCAAGACAGGAAATGAATAAGGATCAGTAAGAGAGCGAAATGGAATTGAATGAGGCTCTATGAAGATAGTTTTCTTTACCATCCCACACTAACATGGATCTCCTAAAAACATGGCACCTAAGTACACTCAGCAGACCTAGGCACTGGACAATACACTTGAGAGCGTGGTAGGCCTTGTTTCTCTTTGGTTCTCCATGGTGCTCCATGGATCTTCCCGTAGCGTAACTGTGGTCATTTAGGAAGTGGGTAATTTCCTCCAAGATCCGGCTTCTTCATCTATAAAATTAGTTTGTTGGATGGGCTAGTCTAAGACGTATGCAACCTAAGGTCTTGCGGGTCTTCAACCAAACAAGATCGAACTACAATATTCTCCACTTACCAACTAGTAGTTCTCTCAGGTCCTTCATGGGAAACTCATCTTGCCAGACTGACTGTGGCTCTATGAGAGTGGTTCTATCATTGCTTTGTTTGACAGAATTTACAGGAAGTGCTTAGTACTGGCTACATAATATTTTATTGAAGGACCTATCTCATACCCTGTAGGTGGCGGGTCTACCTTAGTCATTCAGTTGACAAATCCTTACCAAGACTCCATACAGTGCCTGGCAGAGTGTTCCCTGCTGTGGCTTTCCTCCTATGGATATGGGAAAAAAACTGGCAACCAAGCAGTCATTAGACAAATAATCTCACAGAGAGAGAGAGAGAGAAAGAGAGAGAGAGAGAGAGACCAGCTGAGTGCTATTCTGAGCTGCTTGAGAAGCTGGTGATAGTTAGGCAAGGAAGTCGGTTGTTGAATTTCTACAGCTTCAGCTACTTCATGAATTAGAGATGGCAAGATTGGATGCAGTTAGAAAATCCATAGCAACCATCCAGGAGAGGCTGGCTGGGGACAGTGATGGACTGACATTGTTGGAAGGCAGAAGAGCGAGTGAGGCAGAGAGCAGAGATGTGGTATTAATGACACCCCTATTGCCAGTGTTGCTGCATAGGAGGGGGAGAATAATACTAATCATCATGCACGTGGCTAGCTTGGTTTGCCTGTCCAGGGAGGCAAGATGCCAAGAGGCACAGGTGTTCCCTACCATCGAAGGAGGCTGCTCCCTCTCTTGATTGCATAAACAGGCCTCCTGCTTTCCTGCCTTCTCAACATCCAGTCTCACCCTGGGGAGTCCTAGCCTCCCATCCAGGGTGCTCACCACAGAGGGAAAGGATTGAGGGGGTCTGAGTGAGGATGAGGGCGCCTTCTGGCCAATACTGAGGAGCTGTTGCTCAGGCCTTACAGAATCTGCAAATGCTGTGGGTCCACCTGGGGCAGCATCCGCTCCACTGCCATCTGTTTCCTATCGAGGCTGAGCACGCTCATGTGTGTGGTCACAAACGCACAGGAAAATCATTCTGCCAATAAATATGGAACTTTAGGTTTTGGGGTTTTTTTTTTTTCTCTTCTTTTTAACTGACTTGCAAAGTGAACCCTGAAAATTCTGACTCCTTCTTCCATGCCTCACCCAATCCCAAGGAAAATATAATGACGTCACATTCCCCTTGAAATCTATACTTTATTGAAGGCTTGGGAGGAGGCTCATTGCACATGTACAAGGGCCAAACCAAAGGAGGAAATGTGAGCAAAGTGGTTGCATCCTTTTGCAGTCAACTATTATAAAATCTGGCCATCTCTCGTGCTTCATGAAGACATACAGTTTCCAACAGGCCTAGTTTTACTTTACATAATTGTAACCATCTCAGCATGTCAATTAGCATAGAATGTTACCTTTGGGATGGGATCAATTAGAGACCTGAAGATTGAATTTGGAATCATGATTAGCCTGTTTTACATTTTGCCTTCATTTTCTAAAATATACAATTGTCTGATTCAGCCCAATTTTTTTTTTTTTTTTAAAAAAGTATTGTAAACTTATTTATTTTTTTAACCTAAAACAGACATGGGAGGCTGGTTAGTAACAGGAACCATGGCAAAATGGAGGATGGGGGTGATATTTGATTAGAGTCTATTCTTAAATTTCCACAGCAAGAAAATATTGAGAGTAGCGTAATGGTTGCTGGATTTTCTTAAGAACTGAAATCATTACACTCTGGCGGAGTTCCAAGTTCTTCTCTTTTTTTAGGTTACAGTTTGAAACGGTGCAGAACATGCTATAGTGTTGTAGTCATTCATGTAATGTCATTGAATCGAGCTTCTGGAAATAGACAAAGGACTTTGTGTCCCAAAATGTTCTTCTGGCGGAAAATTGATAGCAGCATGAGATACGCTATTACTAGGATTGGTTCTGCCTCCAAATTTGTGCTGACTAAAGTGGGGAGAGAGAGAGAGAGAGAGAGAGAGAGGTTTCAAACAATGCTACCCGCATTTCCAAGAGAAGCTGTAGAAGTTTTCCCGGGTTTACTATAATAATGTGAAGCCCTTTGTTTGCTTTTAAGTTGTTGTTTCCCAAATGGAGACAATGAACAGGCAAATGCATGACATGAAATCCTTGGCTAATTCTCCCAAGCCCTCCCTGCCCCCATTTCAGCCCTGAGAAGTGTTTCCCGTTCATTGAAGCCCTGAGTCTGGAGCTCTTGCCAGATTCGTCAGAGTGACAGGCGAGTCCAGCTTCAGCAGCCAGAGATGCAGCCTGAATGCAAATCAAGGCTAGTCCTGGACTCTTTGGCCAGGACACATGGTGTTGGGCCTGAGCCCATGCCCGGCCAATTCTTTGCCCTGATGCCTTTCCAAGTTTTGCCATCTTCATTGCTGCCACCCCTTTTAGAAAGAAAAGCTAGCGCTGTTTGCGCATGATGTGAAAGATATGCCAATAAAGACCCTTTCCATATAAATAGCACATCAAAATATTACCAAATAATGCCGGTGACTTTGCCAGCAGGCAGAGGACTCCATCTGGAGATAATATCTTCCAACTGAGAAGCATCCAAGGTGCCCCTTCCTAGGCAACAGGCACGCTGACCCACATGGGGCTAAATCCCATTCTATCTGAACATGAGCAATCCTTCTCCTGCTATACACAGGCCACCTGTGCCGGATCCCGGAGCAAACAGCTCCAATCCAAAATTAACTCATTGGTCATTTCCTCTGAGACAAGAACAGCGCCATCCTTTCCTGACCAGTCTGATGGTGTCCATACATTCTCCAACGAGACTCAAAATAGTAAGTACAGGACTGAGGACAAGCTCCCTCAATACATTCTGTGACCTGCTCTCGGCCACTCAGTGACAACAGGCCAGCCACTGTTGGGTCTGCTCTCTGAAGCATTTGTCTAAATTAAGTTTTCCAGCTTCTCTGAGGACAGGATCTCTGTAAACTTTGTGATTAGCATCTGGGTGAAATGTTAAACTTTTAAGGTAGAAGGTGGATTGTCCCAATGGCAGACAGTTTCAAATGCACACAGATAGACTCTTTCCTGTTCTCTTGGGTTGTTCAGCAGATTCCTGGCTAGTGGTTACTTGACACAGCAACAAGAGTGGGTCAAACATGGATGGGGGGTCCCCTGGCTCTTTGTAATCAGTACAGAACCTTGGTTCTTCTTTTTATGACTAAAGGTCTCTGAGGTTTCTAGAGGGACCTGCATTCTCTGCCCACCCTGGTTGCCAAGTTCCTTTTATAAGAGCTGTTGCTGACTAGATTTCTGTCCACTTAATCATGAAAGTGGCCATTTCTCCTGACAATGGAACACAAAGCATGTGTGAGTAAAGGAACACTTTAGAAGAGCTCTTTGGGCTGTGGAGGAGAAAGAGCAGAGAATCCTCTTCCAGTAATCCTCTTGCTTACTGGTGTTGCAGTAAGCATAAACAGAAAACACAGGGCCCAGTAACAGGGACATTCAGACACACCGCCCTCAGACTTCCATTTATTTCCCTTTATTCTCCCTGGCTCAGCCTCACCTCTCACAGTTCCTAATTGCTGTCAGAAAGTATCTTAACTGCTCAAAATACAAGATTTGGAACCATCCTTCTTTGGGGGGGGGGAATAGAGTGGTCACTGAAAGTCAGACTTAAACTTTCATACCTTCATATCTCAAAGACTATTAACAAGGTATCAGTTTTACAAAGGATGATGTCAAATGGTAAAGCTCTCTCTGGTCATGTTATTCAGAGGTCTGATGCCACTCCATTCAGTGTCACCAGCCATGTCCTGAATCCTTTCCATATTAGGTACTATTCTAAGCCCTCTCAGCACTCATCCTTATGATATCCCACCACATCTTTTACCTGGGGAAATTGAAACTGGGGAAGAGCCCCACAGTGTCCAGGACATCCCCATCTGTCTTTCTAAAGCTAGTCTCCTAATCAATCAATTGCTAAATCTCCCAGTTTAGCAAGTGTTAATTACTCACAAGGTATAAAGATAGATCCAAAGATCAAAAGACAAAGCCCCAGAGAGCACTGGGATATAGCCAGCCTGTAGAAATTAGAGTTACAAATTTGCACGCGTGCACACACACACACACACACCTGGATTTGAATCTCAGCTCTGATGAATTTGTTGGATGTGATTAGGCAAGTTATTCAATTTCTCTGGGCCTCAGATTCCTCAAATACAAAATTAAAACATCAGAAGCAAGTGTCCCATTCAGTTGTTTGGGGGGTCTAAGGAGACAAAGCATTCAGTGCACATGGAGCCATGAGTGGGCACTTCTCCTTATTTTGCTGAACATGATTGTACAGCTTGCTCTGTAGATTCAGCATTTAATGATGAGATCTCTATGTTCCTAATGCCCTTTTACAGAATCATTTGGCCAGCTCGTCAATGTTTTATTATATGGACACACCATACTTGACACAGACTTCACTAGGAAAGAGCATAGTTTATTTTATCAAGACCTCTCTATATTAAGAATATTACATCTGTTTACATCTGTAGCAGATGTTTCCTTTGATTTTTGTTTGCTCTAGTTTTATGTAAAATGCATTTTACATAAAGTTGTTCATTTTTATGTAATCTAACCTATTTAAATTGTCCTTTGTGGTACCATCCATTAATTTTAATCTTTAAAAAAAAAGCCTTTCTATAATAATACAGAAACTAGGGGCTACTCACCAACATCTTTTCCTAGTGTAAAAATATGTTTCAAAGTGATTCAAGTAAATTCAAATGGAGACTTCCTGCTGCCCCTCATGAACAACCTTGACACCTGATGACTTGTACTAATCTGTAACAGTGTTAATGACTTCCTCATAGTCCTGTTTAAGGGATTAGATCATCAAATTTACTTCGTTCATATTAGGAGATTTTCAGAGACTAGTCCACTACTCCCTTCTCAAGTCAAAAGATCTGGAATCTAAGAACACACCCAGCTCTTTAAGGGATGTACTAACAAACTGCAAAGATCTGCTTTGTGTGTCCCTGGCCCTCAGGGACCTTCTTTGTGGAAGTCATAGCCCCTCCCAAACCCCCACACTCAGCCCTGATGATTTGGAGAAAAGACTGGCAGGAGGCTGGCTTGGGTCAATTAAGTATTTAGCTCTGTGCTTAAAACTATGATTCTAGTACAAAGAAAATCTGGACTATTTATCTCATATGGGAATGGAAAGTCGATCATGAAACTGATTTCTGCTTTGGAGATTACGTGAAAGAGCACATCTCCTAGTCTCTCACAATACTTGACAAATAAATTACCCACAAACATTAGCTATTTTTCAATTTTCTTCAAGATGACCATAGTTGTTCCCAAATGTCCTGATGTTTGGTATAAACTGTGGAATAAAATCTTCACACCCACAGAGAAACCCTGTCTCGAAAAACCAAAAAAAAAAAAAAAAACTTCACACCACAGCCTCACATCTTTGAACTCACTTGTTCTTTTCAGAAATTTTCTTGAGTGTATATTGTGCCCTGGACTTGCTGCTTAGGAGAGAAAGTGAGTGGGAGAAACAGATGCATGCCTAGGTAGAGGTGTTCAACCTGGGTTCCTCAGTTTCTTCTAGATCAATGATGGCTGGCTCTTCACCTCACAGGCTATTACTGAGCTCTCCTCATCCACAGTAAGCAATCAGAAGATTGGAGGCTATGCAGATTTCTTCAGTCTCCCCTGAGAATGCCTCTGATATGGCTAGTCTCCTATGAAGACCAGGGACTGGCTATATTACTACACACTGTCTCTAGTGGCTTGACAACATGGTTCCTCTGTGGACCACAGGCCTTGTTTTGAAAACCATAATCCAGAGAGAAAAGAGACTTGGGCATGCTTAAACAATGGAAGGACCCAGCCTTCTGCATGTCATAAGAACAGAACGGATCTCTCAGGCAGTCTCCCCAGAATTAGCACCTGCTATTGTACTTTTACTCTTATGGGACATATTGAAGAAATTTTAGTTTTATTCACTCATAAAGTGATTACATGGTAAATATGTCCTCTAAACTTCTTCTTATTTGCCTTTTCTTGGGGTTAATACCCAGTGTTCAGTGTTCATGTCATGTTGTTTCCTCCCTGTCTAATTGCTGTTCGTCTTAAAGTGAACTGAACCAATGGGGTACTTTTCCATGGTCTCAGCAGTAGACCTCACCTACTTAAATACACCAGTCAAGTTTAATTTGTTTTCAGAGGGTTAGATCAACTACTCAAAACAAGAAAAGTCTGTGATAATCCCTGGAAAAAACTCCAAAAGAATTGAAATTTCTCCTTGCTGAGTAGCTGAATCTAAAGTTCCTACAAACCAAACTTTATCCTCTGTCACCCAGAGAAATGAGAGGGAGTGAAAGGTAATGGCTTTCAATATAAAATGGAAGTTACCTGGAGCAATGGGGTGGGAAAAGATCAAGTGAGTAGAGGAGACACAATTCAAAAGGGCTGCCCAGGGTGTTGGCCTCAGCACTACAGCACTTCTGCCTTAGGTGGCATGTGGGCCCCTCCCTCACCATTGAATACAATATTTAATGGATACAAAGTTTTGATGGATTGGCCTTGCACTCACCTTAAAGCTCTGTGATCTGAAGCAAAGTCTCCAGGAACCATTTTGAAAGGTCCTGCAGGGTTAGACACTCTACTGTGTGTCAATTCTTTCATCTTTGCCTGGGTATAGATAGTTGCTGGGTGTTCTGGAGATCTTACATATGAGTCATGACGCATACCACAAGTTTGCGATATTCTGATTACTTCTTGGTATTTTAAGCACATGTATCTAGCTAACAAAACATGAATATTTAAAGGAACTAACATAATGATATAAGCCAGTAGTGTTTATTTGATACAACTTGAAACCCTGGTACAATCTCTGGGGGGGGGGGGGAGGGGGACATGTTGTGGATTTCCCACATAGCCAAGCTGTCCATACATATTTACACTTGGCCTCATTCAGGATTTGTAACAGATGATCCAAGTGATAAGTTCTACAGCTCAATAGAGAGAAAGTTCATAAATAACCAAGTCTGAAAAAGTAGAAATTTAAATTATTCTATTTTTCTTTCATAACCCAAATTGTGTATGACTATTTGACTGTGTGCATGCATGCACACATGAGCACACACACACAGACCATCAAAAATGGGAATCTTTTCTGTGTACATTACTTTCTCAAGGAAGACTGTGATCAATGTAAGCACTCAGACAACAATTGCCACTCTGTTACTTGTCAAGTGAGGAAGGAGAAGTGAATAAATAAAAATAAAACTCTATATACTTAATAAATTCATTCATTCAAAACCAAAATAGTCAAAATGCAAATAAACATCTAAGTTATTAAGTAATATATCTGATCAATTATTTTGAACAAAGATATATTGTGAACTATTCTTAAAATTATCAGTCATCCACAATGTGAAAACAAATATAGATTCCCATGTGTTCATCCAGCAGCCGGAACACATGCCTGAAAACATTTTCACATGTGGCTACTTCAAGCACAAGCTCTTTCTTAAACGAACATGATTACCCTTGACAGTAGTGGTATAAACAGACTCATGTGACAAATTTGATAATTATCTTTCTGCTGTTAACTTCCACTTTGTTCTTCTGCTTTATCATGAAAAGGCTTTTTATTGGGAAATGTGTTGGGGGCCTCCCATGTGAAAATCTGCCACATGTAAGCAAAGGCTGTCTAATTACATAGCTTCTCTATGACTTTCCTTTCACAGACAAACTCAAAGACCAACAGGTTGGCCATGGTATTTCCCTCCCTCAGTAGAAGGAAAGAATAACTATCAAATGCAGTTCTTACTAATTGGGTAACTACTAGCTGACCTGGGAGAGATGGAAGAGGAAACACAAGGACCATCACAGAAGCTTCAGAACTGAGTAGAATGTTTATTTAGTATATACGATGCACCAGGAACACTGGCCAAGCCTTCATGACAGTTATGAATAACCAGGCATGGTCCATTATCAAGGAAAGCTTTTGCCGTAGTAGACAAGGCAAACACTAAGTAAAATGCACACCAACAGATATAAACTGCTGGGTGATTTATGGGCAAAGAGCAAGATTTTATGTAAAGAGAAAACATTCTTTTTTTAAAGTTAGCTTTATAAGAAAGCGTCAGCTGTACTGCCTCCTGTGACCCAAATGTTTCATGTTACCAGGATATAATCCAGACTAGAACAACATGCAGATTCCTGTGGATGCACAACCTTAAAAGAGTCTAGCTGTGGAACCCCTCAAAGAAGAGACATGGTTTAGGGTCTTCTGGATGGATAATCGGAGATTCAAAATGTGGAAAAACCATATGACAAAGGAGAGGAGATAGAAAAGCAAAGTGAATCTAGGAAGCAGGGAGGATCTGAGTACGGCAGGATGTCAACTGAGGAGGGCCTAGAATGTAAGACCAGGGGGTCACCATATTGTTTGATAGGCATTAAGACTTATTTATTTTTATTTATATGAATACACTGTAGCTGTCTTCAGATACACACCAGAAGAGTACATTGGATCTCATTACAGATGGTTGAGAGCCACCATGTGGTTGGTGGGAATTGAACTCAGGACCTCTGGAAGAGCAGTCAGTGCTCTTGACTGCTGAACCATCTCTCCAGCCCCCATGAAAGGCATTAAGGAGTCATGGAAAACTTAGGAGCAGAGTTATGGGATGTGCATACCTGTTCTTTACAAAATCTTCATGGCACATGGGAAAGCACAATGACTCAAAAGGCCTCTGAAGATGGGCAGAAGTTCTAGAACCAGATGAGATCAACAGAAACAAGGGAAACCACCAGGATCTGAATTAGGCAGTAGCTGCAGCCATAGAAGGGGTATGACAAATGGCAAATGCTAAGAGATGCTGCCTGGATAGATAGACATAACTCTGTCTGAACTGGCCTTGGGAAGACAGGAGTGGCAATGCTTGTCATACTAAAACCTCAAGTGATGGAGACTGGGAAGACAATAGTAGCACTATTAGATATAGTAACTAGGAAGGAAGCTTCTGAGTAAGAGTTTAGGGTTGGTACTCGGTTTGAGCTATGAGACTTGCAGCTCTATCTTTGAGACTTCTATCCATCAGCTAGTTCAAATCTGCCCATGCCAGGATGACCAAGAGGTGAGTGAACTGATTCAGTGAGGCAGCCACAACACCATCCCAGAGCCCCCAGGTGCCACCTTTGCCTAGTTTATCTGGAAAATATTATAAAATATTTCGTGTCGCCGAGTTTGGGCCTGAGCATGGGGATCACAGTGCCTTGCCTAATATTCACTAGGATTATTACTGCTAGTAACTCTTTATTGGGGAAATCAAATAGCTATAACTTTTCACTGTTGTTGGAAAAGCTTGCAGAGTGAGTCATTTACTCCCCATAGAAAAGCCCTGTCTACGCGAGGCAGGTAGTAAAATTAAGTTCAAATAAATGCCTCAGAAGAGTGTTTCATTTCAGAAAGCCTTGCATTTTCCCCTTACTGGGAATGCGTGTTACAGGACATTAAAAGTCTCTATGGCCTATATGGTGTTTAATATAAACACTCCATTTTTTTTCTTTAATCTACCCAAGATCAATACTAAAATTCGTAAGCAGTGAGAGGTGGTGGCAGGAGAGCTGGCATTTCCAGCACAGCATCATTAATGAAACACTTTGGAAATAGCTCTCTTCTAAACAACTCAGCAGTCAGCACTGCTGCCTCTCCTTTAGGAAACCCAAAGCATAGAGAGACCCCAAGAGGTGGCCAAGGTTAGGGCCAAGGTTGGGTCTAGAGATCCCAATATTATCTCATGTGCATGTTTGCTATATTCCGTATTAACCTTCAAGATAGCCACCTCAGCCTTCCCCAGAATGGATCTGGGGATCATTGTCAGATCTGTTCCAGGTAGACAGGAGGTGGACCATTCTTTTTACTCCAGATTAGGTGCCTCCATAGCAACAGTCAGAGATGACCTCATGTCCACTGAGCAATCTCAGGAGAATGTAGAACACCCCTGCACAATAAAGAGACTATTGAAAATAACATAAAGAAGATTGCACCACTTGGAGCCACCTTTGCATTTTAGGACTTGTCATTAATGGGAATCACAAAACCTAACCCGAAAGTATAGAGGTGTCTAGATGGAGGTGAAGGGAAGACTTAGCATTTCACATAGCCAAACATGGCCTCATCTAAAGCATACTTGCAGATATCTCTGCTATCTCCAAGTGCCCCTTCTCCACAGCTGCTGCTGTCGCTCCTCTTCCTGCAACTTCTATGCCCCCCATCACACCCTTGCCACCTCTGCTTCATGGACGGTAACTGGCATTCACCTCTGTCAACACGACTGAGGGAAGTTAAAAATATTCTTTGGGATCCATTTTCTTTTAGGCTTTGGGAACTGTTGAGGAAAAAGTGTAAAAGCTCTTCATTTTATTATTCTATCCAGAAATAATAACATATTATATAGTTAAGTTTCCTGTTCTAGGTTCTTTGCACAGTTTATCTTTTATTTCAGAAAAACTTTATAAGGGCAAATGGTCCCCTTTTTACAGATAAGAACATTGGGATTTAGAGGAATTAAGCTACTTAGAAGATTCAAGTTTACTGCTTCAGAATACCCTAGTCTATCTAACTCCAAAAGTACCAGCTATGCCATATATAGAAAAATCAGACAGAGAAGAACTCCACCTCCCAGACAGCCAGTTCAAACCAGCTGCAGCTCCCTGCCCCATCCCATTTCCTCCAGCCAGAGGGGAAAGGAAGCTTGTTCCCTTTGAGCCTATAGACCCACTTCCTGAACCAGCCTGGGGTGCTGAGTACACACATGGTCAGGCTTCCCCATGCCTGTAGACCTGCCTAACCACACCGCTAGCCACATCTGGAACATATTTTAAATTACCTTTTACCACAACTGCAAAAGGCTCGCTCTCTCTCTCTCTCTCTCTCTCTCTCTCTCTCTCTCTCTCTCTCTCTCTTTCTGTGTGTGTGTGTGTGTTTTGTGTATATAAGTTTAATATATTAAGCAAGTGGCTTGGAGCACCTGCTGAAGCTCTGCGTGGGAGACCTATGTCCCCACGTCCTTTACTCTCTCTAGCTCTGCACAGGAAACCTGAGCCGCTTAACATGGGAAACTGGGTGTGATAGTTGCTCTGAGGGCATACACAAATTCTCAGGTCTTTTTTTGGAATCTGACTTTATTTTAAGTGAAGTATAGGGAACTGGTATAGGATGAGCTGATAACAAACAATCAGCTTTAGAAACAAAGTGAGCCAAAAGAGAATCCTAGACTTGCTGGATAGATACTACCAGAGTGACCCTAGATGAGTCATCTTCCCCTTGGGCCCCACCCCATAAGAGGGTTGCTAAGGAAGAGTGAGATAATGCAAAAGTAGATGTAAATGATCCTTTCTGACTTTTCCAAAGACAACCTCTCACTCTCTCCTGCTCCCCCTGATGTTGAGGAAGTCCCCAAGTGACCTCCCTTGGGATGGTAGCTTAGGTTTAGCCATGTTTGAGATCTCTTCCTGCATTTATTAGCTATGAAGCAATCTCTACTTTGTATTTATTTTCCCACATATTGGATGAACATAGCATCACTCATTCTCAAAACTCCTTAAAGAACCCTGCACCATGTAGGCTTCCACTGAAGGAAATCAGCTTTCTTCCAAAAGAAGAGGCATGCTTGATGTTTGTTCAAAAGCAAAAGGAGACAAACGTAAATCATTGCTAGAGTGAGTTTATGTAACAAAAGTATCTGGACTGTAAGGGCAGGAATTTTTAATCAATCAGTATATTATCTTGGATTCTGAAGAGTTTTGTACTGTGTGGTAGTTTGCCCAAAATCTGTACTTGAGTGGAATAAAAGCATTTAGGATGATGTTACCAAAGACTGACATCCTGGAGGATTCTCTTAATCAGAACCCAAGAGGTGAAATTCAGTACCGGAAGTGTCCACTAAGGAAACAGTGGTTATTAGCCCAAAGTGTTTGAAACACCCAAGAGTCACTTCACAGCAATAGCAGGGCTGAGTGTGAGGTCCCAGATGGAGGACTTGGAGAAGGGACTGAAGGAGCTGAGGGAGTTTGCATCCCCAGGGTGGCAGCAACAGTGGCAACTGGCCTGACTCCCTGATACTCCTGGAGCCTGATCCACCAACCAAAGAATACACATGGAGGGACCCATGGTGCTGGCCACATATGTGGCAGAGGAGGGTCTTGTTAGCCATCAGGGGGAGGAGAGGCCCTTGGGCCTGAGGGTGTTAGATCCCCCAGTATAGGAGAATGCCAAGGAGGGAAGATGAGAGTGGGTGGGTGGGTGGGTGGGAGAATACCCCCATAGTGGCAGGGGAGGGGGAGGAAATGGGGAGGTTCCAAAGGGGAGATCTGAAAAGGGCGAAACATTTGAAATGTAAATAAAGTAGGAAAAATAAAAATAAATAAATAAAAAGGAAACAGGGATGTGATAAAAATAACTATTAGCTCATGGAGTGGATGTGTGAGGGAATATAATATTTAGTCTAAAATCAGCCAGGCTCCTGCTAATGGCCAGCACTTACTCTGTAGCTTCCCAGCAACACATCATCCAGCCAGCCCCATCCAGACCCCATCCAGGGGCCAGCATTGTGGACAAATGTCTACCTCAGCTTTACTGGAACCCCAAGTGTATCTCCATACCTACTCTTCTGAGTTTCCCCACTCTCATATATTTTCAGCGTAGCTTTCTCACCCAGATCTTGAAAAGCAACAGCCATCAGACCCCTCCTGACTAACTTGTAAAATGAAGGAAACCATATATCTTTATTCAAAATATGGCATGATATCCAGTTCTGGGCCTCATTTAGTCCTGGGCCTCAGGCTTCTTGAAGAACTTTACTGATTGCTTTCTTCCTGTTCCACTTACCTTTTGGGCATTCCTGGAAACAAGTGCCCTTCCAGTTAAGAATACTTTATGAACTAATTTATTCCAGATGTTCATTCCTCTGGACTGCTCACTATATCACACACATATACATACATACATACATACATACATACATACATACATACAATATACATATACGTATGTACACACACACACAGAGACAGAGAGAGAGAGTCAGACAGACAGACAGACAGATTCTGAGACAAATTGGCTCTTATATCGATAGCCAGGTCACCCATAAGTAACTTTTAGGCTAGTTTCTCACTTATTTAGTACGATAAAGACATGGCCATAACTAGAAACTGCCTAAGAAAAATGCTAATCTCTACATGGCAAGAGAGTGCTTAAACCCTAATCCTTCCAGGCCTGGCCAGTGCCTTGTCATCCCAGCTTCTCAATAAGCTGAGGATCAAGGCTCACAAGTTCAAGGCCAGCCTAGAACAGTGTGCCTACATACAGTGTGTTCAAGGCCAATTTGTGTAACTTAATGAGACCTTGTCTCAAAATAAAATATTACAGGAGTAGGAATACAAGTGAATGTTAGAACTCTTACATAGAATCATGTATGAGGCCCCACATTCAATCCCAGCACTAAAAAAGTAACATAATAAAAAATAGCCTTATTAATTCACTGGTAGAAGGAATGGGAAATGAATGAATGAATGAGTGGATAGATCGTTGTTGAATGGATGAATTAACTGAATACAAACTGTGAGTTGGTTCCTTGACCAAGAGGTCTATGTGCTGTTAATTCCCAGAATAAGCTTGTTGAGTGGACACGTTGGAAACAAATATTCTCAATATCACATAACCACATCCAAGCGAAACAAAAGTCAGCAAAAGGCAGTTTCTTTTTGCAGAAAGGATGTGTGTCAACCTAAATCAGGCTAGAAAGCACATGGGGTAGGAAGTTCACTTCGTTTTTACAGTAAAGCAGGTGGTGCCTGTGTCGCATCCTATGGGTGGAAGCTGAACCTCACAGTCTGCCTCTGTGGTTAATTTTTAATTGGCACAAAGGAAATGAAGAAAACAAGGGAAGGAATGGGCCACCCCAGGCCAATAAGTTCCACTGGGATAGCAGGGAATTTGCATAAACAGAAGTTTTACCAGGTCAGGAGATTAAAAGATTTACGTAAAAGTTTTACAGTGTTGGGGAGATTTATGGAATATTGGTCCTTGGTGAGCTAATCACCTTTGATAGAAAAAATGTTTCATACAGGTTGAATACTACTGAGTCACTGGTGAGAAAATTGTGCTTCAGAGAAGTGAAGTAGCATGCCTTAAGGGTCATTCTGACCTAGATTGAGTAGCATAGGAAAAATCCAAACTCAGGCAGAATACTACTGAATTCCCCTAGCGTCTACTCCTCTTCCCAAACTATACTCAGGTCTCTGCATTGATTGGTTGTCTGTGTGTGTCCTCTAAAGCATGGATGATGACTTCCAGTCTTCATCAGAACCTCACTACATCTTCAGAGTAGGAAGGTGAGTTTGTGTGGCTAGCGCAAAGGAGCTGTCCCTGCTTCCAGATGGGGAAATCCTGACGCCATGTGTAAATTTCCTTTGTTAAGTTAGTCCACTTTATTTAAAGTCACTGCTCTTTATCTGAGTTGACAGCAGGTTTTTGATCAAATATGACTGAGTTTGCCTCTAGGTGTGAACCTGAGTAGAGTCCTCTGCAAATCTTTGGGAAATGCCTTGTGACTAGAGGAGCCAGAGCTAAGAAGTTTAAGGGATCCTAACTCAAGGTGACAGCTGTCATCCATCAGAAGAAGAGAAAGCTCCTTTTTATTGTGGCTCGCATGCCTTCTTTATGGTTTTACACACTTCCAACACAGTCGCAATGGGTCCTGGGAAAAGTCTCTTGCCCATTTGCAATCTTTGCATTAGCTCCCTGTTCTGCATCTCTAGAGCAGGGAAAGAAGTCTATTCTAGTAAGTATTTGGGCTCTCTGATACAGTAACCCACTGGAAGGACTGGAAGAATTGGAAGGCTCTTACGGAGGGAGAGACACAGGTCATGGGGTAGGTAAAAGATTCTTGTGTCAGCCTTGTATAAGTCTTGTTGGCTCAGAACTAATGTTGGGCCAGTCTGGGAGGCTCAAGACACATTTTCTGTAGTTCAAGAACAATGGTCACTCCAGCCTGGAGTGAATTGAGATAACCTTGAAAATAGAAATAACAAACAACACAGCATTTTCCTGAGGCCACACTGGTACATGGAGAGATCTCTGCCAAATCTCTTCCCTGTGCCAAGACTTCCAGGTGTTTCTTTGTGTTCACATAGAGAACTCACATAATTTTTTTCCTTCAGTTTGGAAGAGGTGGTCCAAAGTGTTTAAGCGACAGTAGTTGCAACATGTCAGAGTGGGAATTTATTATCTCAGCCCCAATAGGTCTTAATAAGCCTTACACAACTGTTTAGGCATTTATTCTATTAACGGCTGTTCATTCTGGTGGCTTCACCTGAATATTCATGATCTTCCTCTCCCCAGAGCTTCGGCATAGCAGCTGTTGGAAACCCGCAGCAAATGTTCAAGAGAGTTCCACAAATACAAACACCCTCACAGCTGAGTGTTTCAGCCCTGGCCTCACAGAGGCAAAGACATGAAACTTTTATGCCAAGAGGGGTTTGAAGGACAGCATTTATAAACCTATGATAACCTCCACCTTCAGAGCATCCTTCCCTCTGATCAGGACATAGCCATGAGGGGAAAGGGTCCAGGAGTGTCCGTGTCCACAGTCCCCTCCCTGCTCTATCCTGGAATGGAAGGTTCTGAATAAATTCAGCAAGAAGTTACAGCAAGCACCTCTGAGAGACAGGAAGGGAGACTCATGGGATTGAGCCAAGATGGTACCTGTTAAGAGTGAGGTGCTTAGCAAGAGGGATATTTTTAGTGGAAAAATGTCAAAAGAGAAAGAATTAGTAGTGTCTTCTCCAAAGGGATGTAACTAGGAATGACAGGATTAAATTAGCAGGCGGACAACCTGACATGAAACTCAGTGAGAACTCCCCCTTGAGCATATGTTCACTGCCTTCCAAGTCAGAATACAAAGTAGAAGAATTTCAGGCCCATCTTTATGATTGAACAAATCTCCCCCTCGGGCCAGACACTTAACCACTTTGTGCCTCAGTGTCCTCATTTATAAATTTAGGGAGGGGCAATGTCAAAGATAAACCATAAACCCATTAAGATATTAATGCATTATAAATACATTCCTATTGCATTTATCTGAAGAAGATTTTAGAACTTCATTTTATAATTTTAGCTTATGGTAAGTAACTCATTCTTGTGAGAAACCCAGTTCTTTTCACACAGTGAAGACGTAAAAGGTAAGTGGAAATACAGTAGAATGTATATAGAGCAATACAGTTTAGTGTAGTTTAAAAGAAAACAACACAGACAGTGCATGAGCTGTGGAATCATACAGGACAGGAATATAACACCAGTCCTACACATGCAATTTAAGCAAATTATACAGCTTTGTCTAAGCTCTGGGACCTTCCTCCAAAACGACATAAGGAACCTTTGCCTTTTACTTATTTCACAAGGCTGCAGAGGCTGGATATAGGACAATGCCTATGTTTCACAAGAAATGCTGCTGCTTCTCCTATTCTCCCTACCAGGGCATGGCTGGCCCAGCCTCTGACAGCTCTCAGCCACGCCCCCTCACTTCCAGTCAGCAATGTCTCTAGTCAGGGTAAGAACAGGCTGGAGAAGACACTCACTGTTTGATTCTCCACCGGCCTGGCAGACTTAGTCTTTCCTGGCGAACAGTGGTAAGGGAAGATTTTATTATAAGGTTTTTCCAGAAAGAAAAAATACACCGGCAGATCTCCTGGAGCATGTCCGTGCCAGGCAAGTTCCCTCCTCCTGGCCTTGCAGAACATGCTTGTGTATCCTTTACCAGCATTTTTTTAATTGACATCCTGTTCAAAATTTTTGCAAACGCTGTCTAGATTGACATGAAAATTCCGAAGTTTCCAGTAGATGGTCCTAAACTCACGCAAATACAGACAACCCTGGGTGGATTCTGGCTTTGAAAAAGAGAGAGGAGGAGTTGGAGTTGCAAGAGGAGGAAGAGGAGGGGGAGGAGGAGGTGGAGGAGAAAGCAAAGTACATGAATGTGAGAGGAAGATGGCAGGGCATCGCGAAGGGATTGTGGGGAAGAGGACTGGAGCGTAGATTACAGCAAGACACACTATCTGCATGTCCTACATTCTCAAACAGTACAAAGGAAGGGGAAACTCTGGAAGCTTTTCATGGTACCTGGAATTTTAAAAAGCAACAACAACAACAAAAACACTATAGTGGCTAACAGCAAATCGATGCAATAATAGCAACATGCTCTTTCAAATTCATTTTTTTTTCTCTTTCTGATGCAATTAGCTATTCCAAGCTTGAAAATGTCCATAATACCAAGGAAGGAGAATGAAGGGAAGTTAGAAAGCAGAACAGGCACTGAGTGTCGACAGTGTGGGGCCAGAGCACAACCTGGGGGCTCAGAAGGCTGGGAGTGGGATTCTGCTGATTTAGGAAGCTACAGGAAGAGGCACAGAGGTAGAGTGGACGTTTTCTGATGGCAGTGATGAGGCAGGCATTGCAAGCACCAGACATGGCATGGAAAAGAGCTGAAAGTAAGGGAGAGGAGGCTGGCACAGGAAGGAAAGAACGTCCCTATGACTAAAGTAATTAAGTGAGGAGCAATGTCAAAGGTCAGTCCCTTTATAGCACACAGGAAACTGGATCAAGAGCATAGTCAGGAAGGGTATAGTGACACTGTGAACATTTTCTTTTAGAAGGAAACACAAGTGTGTGTATGATAAGCAATTTAGTTTTGAATGTCAGGGGAGAAGACCACTGATAACCTAACCCCAATAATTACCTTGCGAGGTAGTGATCACTCAGGTAGCTATGACTCCTCCAGGACAGTCAGGAACTGCAGCTCAGAGGAACTTACAACTTGCTCTATAACTGCCATGTGGCCAATCTTTAGATTTCAAGTGCAGACATATTCATTTCTTGTCATAATTCTTTAATAGATATAATCATTTAATGCAAATACAAATCTGATTTCTGGGGTCCCATGAACTTGTTTAATAGTCTGATGAATCATGGACCTCTCCTTGAGATTTTTTAATTTACTAGAATAGCATGCATTGAACTACTAGAGGTACTTATTGTGTTTTCAGAAAACATATAAATTATCAAACTATATAACTTAAAAATATAGTTGCAGAGAAAATTTCAATACTGTGTTAAGAGAATCAAAATGCTTCCACATTCATGCATCAAGGAGTGTGGACTCAACAGACAGACTAACAAAGGCCCAAATCTCAGACAGTGGCTAGGAACGTTTCAGGACACCTTCACCAACCACAGTGTATTATGAAAACAAGTGGCTTCTGGTGTGACAGACTCATTGGTTTTGTGTTCCTCCTGTGACTTACCTCTGACCACACTTTACACAAAACGTATCAAATGAATACATTTTTAGTGGCAGACAGTGAACATAAAGGAGGAGAAGGAATTTTTCTCACCTAGATTCATAGATTTGCAGACAGTATTCAGATCTCAGTTAGAAACCTGGGAGATATCTCAAACCCAAGGTGATTGGCAAGAACTTCTAAGATATTCAGGAGTAGAGACAGAGCTGTGGATTTTATTAATAAATTGGGAACAGATTTCAGCAATATTTATAGATTATGCGGATTCAGGGGCTCATTCACTGGGTTTCCTTCTAGTGTCCCGTAGGCCCAGGAACTTCTGGTGGTGCTGGCCCCTGTGAGCAATCCTCCCCAGAAAATACTTGGCTGTGCGTTCCCGACACTCACTGGCAGGGCTCAGCCTTCAAAGTTCTGGACTGTTTCCCAACCCTGGGAAAGGGTTGGGATTACAACCCTTTCCCAGAACACGCCTCCATCCCGTTCACAGGAAACCGGGCTTTAAGGGTCAGAGTTTTGAGCAACCAGGAATATTCCAGGGATGGAATTGTTCCTGTGCAGGCCTGCCCACAGCAAACAGTAATGGTTTCAAGCTAGTAAGGGGATAATGCGTTCTCAGCAGATGAAAGAAGGATCCGTAGGTAACTTGAGCTAAGGCAATGACAGTGCCCAAAGTCGTGTGATGGAAACTATCTAAAGCATCCAAGCCCCTTTGTAAGATATGAATGATTCCTTTTTTCTGGTGAAAAGTGGATGAAGAACTTGAGAAGAAGGGCCTGAGTGGCTTTTATGAAGAAAACCTCTGTCTGGGGAAGCTGGGCTCGGGGTTAGGTTGCAGCCCCAGCCAATCCTCCCTTCCCAAGCAGGGAGGAGCTGAAAGATGCTCAAACCATGAAAATTTGATGTGTCTGTCTTTGAAATCGTTCCTCCAGCTTTTAAACACAAGTTCATGCACGCTCCCTTGTAATACCTGTCTCAATGTGGAATCTGAAGCAAGGACAGACACAGACTTAATTAAGAGCTCTAAGAGAGTTTTCCACATGCCTGGTAACCCCCACTCCATTCTCAGTGCCTGGAGCAGTGTACTACTCGGGAGTAACACACCTACTCCAGAACCCTATGTCCCATAAGGCATTGCAGTTTTTAAAGAGCGGGTTTATTTTTGAGTACTTGATAGATTTTATTAAAAAATATGTTGACCTGTTCTGAAGTGCAAAGTAGAAAATCTAAGGCCAGTACTACTGAAGGACAAAGAACAGTAAGTGATTTTGTGACCTATGTTGTTACCAGAAGGCTTTTCTTATTCAGTCATGCATCCATTGATGTAAAAGCTATTATTGAGTGACTTTTATAATCAATGAACTAAAAATAGGTGCCAGAGATACATTGTAGAATATGACATATTCTAGTCCTGGTGAAGAGATGGATATAAACATTCAATTATTAATTTATCCTGAAATAGCTGAGAATCACAGAGGAAAGTTGTTGAAGATCACACATTTCTGAATCAAGAGCACACCTGAGAAGTGAGCCTAAGGACTTAGCATTCCTACCAAGCTCCACAGTGAGTCTAATCCAAGTGGCTGGTGCCCTACACCTAGGAGAATCCCAAAACTGAGACATGAAATAACTTTCATGGGGCCCTCAAAGCTGTTGTCCAAATCTCTCTGCAGAAGAATGCCCATCTCTTGCTTCTAAGCCCTGACTTTCAAAGCCTTAGTCATTGACAACACATTCTTACACAGAGGTCAGTCTTTAAACTTTAGATCATAAGTAACAAGTTGTTTCTGGAGAAAACTGAGTCTTACCAACATGCTCTGAAAATGCCATAATGGTTTTGTGGTAGCTCTTTTTCTCCACCTGCCCCACAGACCTAGTTTCCAGGTAGCTGTGTTGCCTATACCGTCTGTGAGCATCAACCCTGGGAACAGGGTTCCTGCCACTATGGGTAAGTAAGCCACATTTTACTTTCATGGTGTTTTTGTACTTCAACACCAAGCCATGCAATAGCCTACCTCATGCAGTATCTTCATTTTCATATCATACTACACACACACACACACACACACACACACACAGAGAGAGAGAGAGAGAGAGAGAGAGAGAGAGTCATATGCATGTGCATAGAAATTGACTTGCATGTAAGGGTTAGCCAAACAAAATATGTCATCTTCTTGGTGTTATTAAAAAGTATTCATTTTCAAATTCTTGGGTATAAACCGTAAACAGCTGGCAGTTCACAGAAGAATCTGAGTCTTCACAATTCCATTTCATAAGGTTACCACAAAGTGAAAAACACCAGACGCACAGTATAATGGCCCTTCTTCTTCCCATAGAAGGCAGGCTTAGGTCCACCCTTGACATGACCCCATGCCTGGATTGCACTATGACTCCACCATAAATTAATCAATTAAAGTCAGCTTTTGTCTCCCTTCCAAGCGCAATAAAGTCTGAGCCAATTAACTGTATCACAGTGGGTTCCGTTTATAGTTCTTTTAAAACTTAGTCCCTATGGGATTTTGTTTGAATGTTGCTTATGATTGCACTGAACTGGTGAAAACTGTGAGTAGCAAATGGTATCTTCTCAAAAAAAATTTCTACAAAATACAACTAAATTAAGTGTTGGAAGACATACTATGTTGTCCTGCTCTAATGGTCGGGTAAGAATTACTTGCAATTAGCATACACATGTTGCTAAAATGCTTTCTTAATGCTCTTAGCATAGGATACACAATTTCTCTTACATATATATATCAGAAGAATTATTCAAAAGTGTCCCTGTTAATGCTCAATAATCCCATTGAAGCAGCTTTAAGCCCTGGATAATTTTAAAAGTCAATTTGTGTCCCCAAACTCCTATGATTTTAATTCAATTTTACATCTTTCTCTTAATTTGGTACAACTTCTTTATGAGTAAATAATCAAAATTATAATTACTAAGTAATTTCAAGATTATTTTCTGAATCCAATACTTTGCTTCCTTATTTTCACTGGAAAGCTAATAGTTACCCTTCATGTATCGAGGTGATAGATCCAGAAACCCAGAACTCCACCACCAAATTACCAAAATCCACAGATACTTACATTTCTTCTATAAAGTGGTGTATATTTGTATGTAAACTACACACATACTCCTGTGTTCTTTAACAATCTCTAGATCATTTACAATGACTACAGCAACCTCAATGGTAAATGATATGTGAGTAGCTAGTAGACTATATTGCACAAGGAATAATAACCAGGAAAAGGTCTGTACACATTCAATACAGATACATTTTTTCAGTTGTTTTGATGCTTTGTTGATAGAAACCTTGGATGGGGAAATTCACATCTCTTTAAGAGCTTCATATTCTAGGTGAATAGCAGAGGGGATATAAAAAAAACACTTCATTCCAGAGATGCTAAATAATGCAATAGGAAAATTATCCATGTGATAATGGATTATCATAATGGATTGTTACTGAAAAATGTAGAGTATCTCTTTAAACTCAGTTATTTTGTGTAAAATCAAAGGTTATTGGTAGTGGCAAAATAATATTAATATATGATAAAGTGAGAGAATGCAAAAGTTGGCGAGCTCTTTCTGGACTTGACTCCAGACCTTCTAAATCCAGAGTATAAAAGAATATATAGTAATTAACAAATACACAAATTTCTCTATCCATAAACAGAATAATGGGTAATAAACTAGCTAATGAAAGAAAATATTGACATGCAAAGCTCAGTAATCATTTAGGAAAAACACATCTCTTAGATGCTTAAGAATACAGCATCTGTATTGCAACACATATCCAAGACTGACAACAGAATTTACAGCATCTGGAGTAAAGTGAAAATAAAAAAAAAAGAAATTCAAGACAGTAGCGTAGAGCTCAGAAGGACAGGGTCACTCTGCACACGGGGAGCTTTGAGACACTGCACAAGTGTCTTTGGGCTAGGACTGCACCTGGCATTTTAACATTTTAAATTGCAGACGTACTGGCTCTTTGCAGAAATGGCTCCATCCTGTAGGCAACATTTTGGACATGTGCCAGGCAGGAAGGTGTCTGTTGGTTTGATGATTGGATACCCTTATGGTGCGTGGTTGGTGGATTCACCAATTCTTGATGGCAGGGATATTACTGAACTACAGAGAATCTGCTGTCCTGCTTCCCAGAGGACTTTAGAATGTCTACAAGATAGTCCCCTAGGTGAAATGCCTATTATTATTATCTGTGCTTAAATACTATCTTGTTTTTTACACCCTAAACATTCCAGCAACGTGACTGCTGCATTAGTTTTGAAAGGCTGTGTGCTGCTACTTTAAAAATGTAACAATGTGGGTCCAGTTACATAAGCAACAAAACCTGTATACAGTACAACTGTGTCAATGGTGGTGATACTTCCCACACTGTATGAGACACCAAGGAGAACCACCTGCTTTAGTCTGCGTTTGCAGCTGTGATATAGTTCAAAGTGACTGGGGGAAGTTTACAAGCACCTGATTCCTCCATTGTGTCTTCTAGCTGGATCTTTTCCTTGCTTTTGTGAAATGAATACATGAGATTATTTTCCTTTTAGATCATCTTTTTATTACAGTAAGACGTGTTTTTCTAATTGGATAAAGTCACTTCTAGTATTAGGGTATTCACTTCATGTTAACAATAGGAGCTTTCAAAGTGTCTGTTACCTACAGTGTCTACATATGAAACAATTGGGAACCATAGACTAAGAGGCATGCACATATGAAATGTGTGAGCCAGGAGGAATAAGGAGAATTAAAATACGTCATGAATATAAAAGGAAACTGAGGCCAGAACAGGTTAAAGACACCCAGAAACCACAGGCCATGTCAAGACTTGAATTCACACTGATGTCCAGGACTAAATAAAATAATTATTTCCTTCCATTCTCACTTACATCTTTTCTCCTTTCTTCCGCCCTTCCTTCCTCCCTTCCCCTCCCTCCCTTCAGTAAGTACAAGGAGCCGTTTCTGTGTGTGAGGCTGCAGGGTGGTCCTGATAATGAAGAGATGACTAAGCCATAGAGCCAGACCTTAAGGGGGTAATCAGCTGGAAACTAAGAATAACAGAACTCTGGTGTCCGTATTCAACGCAGTGTGAGGACCTGCGACCCCTCTGGGTGCTGCAGAAGGCTTCCTGGCAAAGATAGATTTCAGAAGCTTTGTGAGTTTTAGACAACATGTGTTTTTGACCTATAACTGTGGCACATATTTCTGGAGTACAGTGAGATAACCCAATCATACATAATCTGGAACGACCAAATCAGAACAATTAGTACTTCTGTCTCATTACACATTTTCCATTTTATTGTACAGGGAATCTTTTAATTCTTCTAATTTGTTTTCATTTGAACAAACCACATTAGTTAGAATTTGAATCTTGATGTTGCAGAGCCTTAAACCTATAGGGTCAGGGTAATTCTGTCCCAAGCAGGTGCATAGAATGTACCTCAGACTCAATAGCTGAGACAAGAATATTTATAATCAAGAATTGACTGCCCACAGCCATGAAAAAACTGTCCTTTCCTTGCATAGAGAACTTTCCAGAAACCTAGGTCATTCACCATTTTGCCAAGCACAGCCCTAAGGCCAAGCAGACAGCGGGGCTTTTCACAGGACTTGGGGCTCCCTGAGGTAACAGGAAATGAAGAGGAGGTTTCCATGGGTTTCTGTGGGTTATGAGAACCTGATAAGCCCTTGAATTTCTGTGTGCCTTGGCTAGAGCACAAACTAAGAAAATGGCTTGTTGATTGCTGAAATGATTAAGTGGATGGTCTTATTGATTCTCACCTAGCTTGGAACATACCTCAATAACCAGCATCAGTGTTTTAATAAGAGCAAAGGAAAGATTTACTAGACACAAATGCTTTCCATTAGAGGTGAAATAAAGCACCCTAACCCACCAGCAAGAGACCATAGAGTGGCCTCAGCTTGGAGCCTGCCAACCAAAAGGGAAAATGACGGAGAAAAAGTCAAAAAGAGACAGCCCTGGGCCTGTGCTTAGCAAGGCCTTAGAAGCGAATTTCTACCGGTTGCCAGATTGTTTCCTTGGCCTCTTCCTTCCCACTCTTTAGACCCCCCACCCATCCTGGAAGCCAGGGGCCAAGCCAGACAACTGAGCACACTGAGGCCAGGAACTAGCCAGCTGAGCGTACTGAGCCCAGGCACTGTGCCTACTTGGGCTTTTCCCTAGAAACTGCTTCTCACCTTCAGCTAAACTGACAAGGAGTGTACAATTGTCTCTACATCTCAAGGAAGGGGACTTCCCATGAGGACTCTTAACCAACTGGCACCAGACCTGGATTTTAATGATGTTTCTGTTATAAGTAGGATTTGTGAGCATGTATTTTTTCCTCTGGAGGCTTTGGTATGAATCCACTCTCCCCTGAATAAGCTGGCAGTGTTGGTTTTCTTAAGCAATTGCTGTGTGCCTGTGCCAACCATATAGTATGTCACTTGGTCTTCTCACCCGGCTTACAAGTTGACCCTTCTGTCATGGTACCCATTGTAGAGATGACTAGGTGGGGGCTTAGAGGTTGAGCATGTCCAAGGTTTACTCAACTTGCCTGTGGCAAAGAGGGACTTTAAGAATGTTATCATCAGATTCCAGATTCTAAAGTCTGAATCAACTACACAGCTACAAATACAACTGCCTCCTAAAGAAAGCATGACCATGGTGTCATCAAAACACACACACACACACAGAGAGCGAGAGAGAGACAGAGACAGAGACAGAGACAGAGAGACAGACAGAGAGACAGAGACAGAAAGACAGAAACAGACAGAGACAGAGATGAGAGAGACATAGAGACAGAGAGAGACAGAGACAGAGACAGAGATGGAGAAAGATGGAGAGAGACAGAGACAGAGAGAGACAAACAGAGACAGAGGAACTGCTCCCAACCCTTCTGATCCTTCATTAATAACTGCTGAGCCACCACTTTAACTCCAGCATTTCTAAACAAGAGGGACACAATGCTGAGCAAGAAGGGCTGTTATATAGAACTGCCATCCTGGTAGGGACAGCAGAAAATAAGAAATGAGGACCCAAAGCTCTCTCTCTTTTTTTGCATTTTTTATTATCTTTTTTATTTATTCACTTTACTTCCTGATTGCTCCCCCCTCTTCTTCTCCCAGTCCCACCCTCACACACCTCTCCCCATGCTATTCCCTCCCCTTCTCCTCAGAGAAGGGGAAGCCCCCTCCATGAATACCAACCCACCCTGGCACATCAAGTTGCAGCAGGACTAAGCGCATCTTCTCCCTCTGAGGCCAGACAAGCCAGGCTATCCAGGGCCTTTAAGCATTTTTCCATGACCTGTGTTTTTTAAGTATAGTTATGGCTGCTGTTTAGTGGACGAAGAGGGTATGGTTGGTGGGAATGGTCACAGAGAAGCCAGGCTGCAACAACACTGCTGGCTGCCTCAGTTGTGAGAGGGAGATGGAAGGAGCTGCAATCTCCCGAATGTGTTTTGAGAGCAGACTGGCCTCTTATCACCTTGCACTTTTGCAAATGAACAAGAGCTATGCTTCCTGGGTACCCCAGATGGCGCCCCTGCCAGCTGCTCTAAGTATACTCTGGCTCTCCCAGTTAGACCATGAGAACTTGACCTCAGTAACAGAATGCCATTCCTCATCTCCACAGAGCCATAAGAGAGGATTTTATGATGGTTTACCAACAATGGTTTCTAGGAAGCTGTGTAGCAACCTGGTCAGCGTTCACTGGAAGCTCCACCTACAGAAAACTCCCTGTTTTTCCAACTTCATGATCATTACCCTGTTCTCTGTGGGTCAAAGAAGCAATGGCCTCAGGGGAAAAAAGCACAAACTGAGGCAGACTAGAAATATGCTGGCCCACAATAGGCTCCATTGCATATATGTCAAGGCAGCTAAGGAGCTAGGCATCCTAAAGGTATGTCAGTGAAACTGGAGAAAGACTTTTCCACTACCACCATGTTTAAATGTCCAGTCTGGAAACAGAGACGACCCATCAGATGGGTAATACAAACCTGGTAGGGAGGTTGTCCCTTTGGCCATGCTCTCCAGAGGGAAACAGCTGAGGGCAGGCAACTGTCTGCAGGCCTGACTCCTAGAAACATAAGGTTGAGTACAAGGTGAATCCTCAGGAGATAAAAAATGTGAGGGAACCTAAGAGAAGAAGAGTCTCGTACATAATTGATCTGACAGACAGTGCCCATTCAGTCACCACAGAAGGATCATTCTCCCAGGCAGGAACATATTTCTATTGAGAGGCACCAGATGCCACCTAGTTAAAAGGGTGTTTATGGGAGAAGTACTGTGTCTGTCAGCCTGAGCTAGGGATTTGGAAAACCCAAACACTGTGTCAGAGACCATTATCATCATCATCATCATCATCATCATCATCATCATCATATCATCACCATCATCATCTTAAGTCTAGCTCTGGACAAAATTGGACAGAACTTTATTCACTGATTGATTGAGGGAAGGCTCTGTGTCTGTCCTTGTGATGCTACACACCTTGTGGTTGATTAAACAATTTCAGAGAAAATACGGTTTTTTCCACTTTGAGAAACTTAAAAAAAAAAAAAATGAGAGTGATATGAGAATCTTTCCTAGGCAGTTGGGTTCACCTGCTTCCTAAAGGCAGAATAAAGGCTGTATTTATCACAGCAGCATGTCTGTGTTTACGCCCACCCTTGTCCATCATCTTGTTGGAAATAATACTAGGCAAGACTGGCACTCTCCTTCTTTTACGAATTTTACAATCCAGCAAATTTTCATGCAAGTCAATAGGTATCCAGGCATGTCTGTGACAAAAGATTAAGTTAGTTTTAGTTTACTAATAGATACAGCTTATTCTGAATGAAGTGGTTTAAAGGCAGCTTACAACTTTTCAATATTACTCTATCTTAGTAAGCCAACACATGAGACTTGTGATGGTCGTTGTTTGGAGAGACTGTGGATCTAGATGTGGACAGCTGTCTAGAGGAAGCAGCAGTGTGATAGGAATGGCAAGGCATATGGAGATAAGTAAAACCGATGATAGAAAATTACAGAGAGAGAAAGAAGAGCACATCCAGACCGATAACAGGAACACAGTGGCTGTCTGGCTTCTGGGAGATGAACAAAATCTAATTCCCACCTCAACTTCTCAATTCTCCTGTTCATTTGTACAATAAATAAACTAATTCTTTGTATAGTCTAGACACTGTTATAATCTGGGATGAAAATCAGACGACATCAACTGCAGTTAACCCTAACCCGATAAGAAGCTTGTGGAAGATACAGTGAGAACACAAACATGGCCAACTCTGCTTGTGCGGAGTTCATCCTGGAAGCCACTGCTAAGGAAATGACGTTTGTTGACTGTCAAGAAGTGACCGTTGCAGGAGAGAACAGAGGCAGCTCAACAGTTGAGAAAAATAATGGCAAGGACAGAAGTCAAAGATAGGGGGTGCTCATGTGGGAACAGGAGGCAACTTAGGAGAGACCAAGGGGAGACAGGAGGGAAGGAGGCAGTCCTTAGGGAAGGACAGGAAGATGTTTGTGGGGGAGGGGCTGTAAAGGCAGGAAGCTCTGAAGAGCTGTTCTGGGGGAGAGCAAATGGCACTAATAAAGAAGGAGCAAGAAGCAGGCTGTGGCAAAGGTGCACAAGCAAGGCATGCAGACAGCGCAGCAAGTCAAGGCATAAGTGTGGACATCAGACAGCACCGGGCAGACAGAGCTATGCAAACCCAGGGATGTGGAAGGGCAGCTTGACAGGTCAGGAAAAAATGGGCCAAGAAGCTGGAATTGTGAGTGGCTTTCAGTTCCAGCTCAATCAACAGGCTCTGCACTGAGAAGTATTTCAAAGCCTCCTCTGGCTTTGACAGAGGAGGACCATGGTCAGCCAACAATGTTCTCCATTGGTCTGTAAAACTACAACTGGCGTGCTGTCTCCAGACTAGAGGCCAGATGAAACTGTAAAGGTGAGACAGAAGCAAGCCCAGAGAGGGAGATGGAGGAAGCGGAGCTGTCCACAGTAGAATCTTCAGGGTTATACCATGTCTATAGCATGGTCATGGGAAGGTTTGGCTAAACACAGAACAAGACATAATCTAATATCCAAATATTTAAATACAGCTGGTATTTTTCTCACTGAAGAATACAAGCAACTTTGGAAATATATATTTGGTAGTGAATAGAAGGGTAGGTGGTTGGAAAAGCCCTCGCCTTCCAACAAACAGGAAAACAGAATGAACCCCTCCTTCCCACCTACAGCTTGATTCCCCAAAACTAACATCAAACAACACATGCAGGCTTCCTTTAAACTGACAATTCACCTGACTTCTAAGTGCACTGAGTAGCCAGCCATGGACCATCTCGTCCAATGGGGTAAGAAAGTGGCCAGATCCCATAACACCTCTCTCTCTCTCTCTCTCTCTCTCTCTCTCTCTCTCTCTCTCTGTCTCTCTCTCTGTCTCTCTGTGTGTGTGTGTTGCATGTATGTACATGTACATGGATGTGCTCATTCTGTGTATGTTTGTGCATAGCATTGTATGTTCATTCATACATAGATGCATGTGCTTGTGAATGTCCCTGTGGATAGAGCCCAGTGCCTCCTACAAGCTGAGCTAGTGCTCTACCACTGATCAATCCCCCTCCCTTCCATGAGAACATTTGACATGGGTACCACCCTAAGCACATTTGGAGCATAGGATACAGTGAGCATGGGTACACTGTTGAATAGCCAACCTCTAGAACTCACTCACCTTCATCAGCTGAACACTGATGCTATTGAATGCCAACTCACCACTTGCCTTGTTCCTCAACCGTTTGTGGCAACTACCAATCTACTGTTTTATTATAAGAATTTGGTGTTGAGATAGTTTAAGAGTAGAACTGAACAATAATATTTCTCACTTTATAATATCACACTTTCAGAATTCACCTGTCAGGGCACATCAGCCTTCTTTTAAGGCCTAAACAAGATTGCGTTGCATGATTTTTCCATTTCTCCTTTTCAACTTATCCTTCAGGGGACATGATATTTCTGCACCCTTCTCATTTTAAGTATGACTGTACTAAACTAAGAGGGTTAGTATCTCTCTCATATCCTGATCCCTTGGGATAAATAGCCAAAAGTGTTGGATCCCATGGGAGTTCTATTTTTAACTTTGAAAGTGCCTTCACACTGTTTGCATACATACCAACACTGTACAGGATCCCAGTTTCTCCACATTCTCTCTTGAGCCTCCCTGCTATCTGCTCTCAGTGCCCCAGCAGCTGAGCAGAGAATCAAGTCACCATTAGCATAGGCCTGAGTGTCAGTTCTCTATGTCCCTGCCCACCAGCTGCATCTTGGCTTTACACAGAAGAATGTGAGATTAGAGAGACCGAGAGTCCAAAGCTTGCAGAACCCCTCAAAACGGGGGGAAAAGCCTTTGTCATCAAAGGAGTTAATGAGCACGTCTCTGCAGGAAGCCCTAAAGAAATGAGTGTACTGAGTGTAGAACATTCGCTTTACAGTAGGTGGTGTTATTGTTACATGCTCATACAGACAGTACTAATTAACAATCCTAAAGGCCACATCATTAAATTACCTTCAGCTTAAAGCCCTGCAATGTTTAGCACATCCCAGCAATTCAATTATATTCAAAACACTAGCCTGAATGTCAGGTACTCTTCTGTGGCCAGCGAAGAGCAAGCCGCTCTCAGAAGCAGATGAACCTCAGAAGGAGAGAACAGTGCTGACACACCCCCACCCCCTTTCCCCTCTTCCTGACATGCATGCTAGATAGGAGGCAATGATACATTTCAAAGAAAATTCAGGAGTGAAACATGGACCTTACCAATTCTATATGTAAAAACCAGGAAGACTCTGACAAGATCTTTAAAATCTGACATGAAAAATCAGCTCACTGCCCTCCCATCTGCTGAAGGTCCCCTGTCTCCCTTTTCTTCTGGGCCTTCCTCCCTCCCTTGTGATTTCTGAGCACAGCACACAGTGTCTGGGGGTTGAACTTGGACGACTTTGTAGCTTGTGGCTGGACTTTCCCTACAGTGAGCACTCAAAAGAGCACACAAAGCTGCTCTGTTCCTCACCCTAGGAAACAGTTCCTGTGCAGAGCAAAAAGGGCTTTCTTCCAGCAAACAGACACAGAGAGGGGGTGGGGGAGAGACAGAGAGAGACCTTATTTGACCTTTATGCAGAAGAGGTCTTGTGCATAGGCTTGGGGCATCTCAGTAGGCCAAGTGACCTCCATTGGCCGGTGACACCACCACAGAATCTCTAGCTTGTAAGCTGCCAGTGAAGAGACTGAATGAGAGAGAGGCACATATATGGGTCCACTGATTAGCACACAAAGAGACAGACAGTGCCAGTGGTCAGCTGGCTAGCCAGGCACTCATCTGCAAGCAAAGAAGCAGCAGCAAGAGCAGCCTGCCTAAGTCTCTGTGGAAACCATCTTAGCATCCATCCTTACTCCAGTACTATCTCAGTGTTCCCCAGGAAGACTCCACTCAAATCCTTGAGGTCAACCAACATATCAATCTACTTATCATGTTCCATTACAAAGAACACATCCCAGTAAAGGTTTATGGGTGGTATGAAAACTGGACAGAAAGTTGAGGGACAGACAGATGACAGATAAATGGACAGATGAGTGCCTGAAAGAATAAAGCGGGCCAAAATGATCTTGCTTTTCTCTGTGGGAACTGAGTCCACCCCTGATGGCACCAAGATGGATCCTAGCTCTCCAGAGAGAGGAAATCTGGGACAGAAGCCAGTCTCTAAGATGAGCATCACTGTCCAGTCAGAACACTATTGCCACAGGCCCAATAGAGCTTCTCTTAGTTTTCCTGTATATGGTCCAGACAGATACTGCCAGACATCAAATAACAAACCTCTGTCTCTGGACTTTGCAAAATCATAAAGCATTGTTGAGGTCCTGTCTCTACCATGACATCTTACAAACTTCCTGGAGCTAAGATAGCCCAGCACAGGCTCCGGCCATTTACATGTGGAGGATAATAACAAAACTGACTTCATAGGCTTTCAGTGTAGATTAATGTTTTGTGAGCCCCCAACATGCTCCAAGTCAATAGCTGTATCCAAGTCAATAGGAGACACTCTATAGATTGGCAAGTCCCTAATTTCTATAGAGACTGTCATCACTCCCAAAGGGATGGCAGGGAAAAGCTACTGTGGCTGGAGGGAGTACCACATGAGCAGACCACCAGTGGGTTAAGGAAGTATAGTCTCTGGTGCAGCTGGCTTTGAATGATGTCAAGCAGGCACTGCAGAGAAGCAGGACGTGAGGAGAGCAGACAGCGAAGTGAGGAGGCCTGGCTTACAGTTAGATCCTTTATCCCGGTAGTTGAACATGAAGAGCCTGCCCATGCCTACGAGCTGAGATTTCCTCCGGGAGACAGAGTCACAAAATTACACAGATGCTGAAGTCCCTTCCACCTCCATTCTGTGACACCACTGTCCTCGGAGTCTCAGTTTACATCTTCTTGCAGCTTCCCTTGACACCAGCTTAATTATCCCTACTGAAAATAAATCCTGTCTCTTCTGAGGACCCTTAGTTTGCGTGTTCTACACACCTGCAGATTTGCCCATGCTGGCTCCTTATAATAGGATAATAACAAACACTCAAATCACACTAAATGTGGGAGGAGAGGGCGTTTGAAGCAACACACCTGCACACACACACAGCCAATTAACTCCCCCAACAGCATCCCTTTAACCACAAAGCAGGTGGCACCAAAACTCCCATTTAACAGATAAAAAACTGATGCAGAGAAATTAATTAGCATGCTCAAGGTCAAGCTACTTTAAATAGCTCAGGCAGCAAGAGTTTCCCTCATTATCACCTCATTTCTCTCCCGGCACGGAGGTGGCACTGCTCAGAGCACATAGGCTGCACACTATTGTGCTAAGAGCCTGAATATATTCAAACTCCAGCTCCATGTAAGTATTGTATCCCTCCCCCTTCTCAAGCAGAACACAAGAATGCTAAGTGCATGCCTCCTCCCTGGATTTTTATCAGAACTAATTGGACCACTCTAAGCATTCAGAGTAGTTCCCATAAGTATTGTGAACACATATCTTGCTTCTGTGAACAAGAGAGCTAGCTCCTTCTTCCTTATGCCTGTGCCTCAACCACAAGAAGTATCCTTGTGTCCACACAGTTGATTTCCACGACTAATTCAAGAATGTGGAAGTAGCAGTAAAATAGATGGCTCAGTCCATTTCAGCACCAAATAACTTTATAACACAAAGCATGATCATTATCTTCTTAATCTTGGCCTTCTTGGTTTATAAACTGGGAATTCCACATGCTTTCCTGGAAATCCTATTCCATCAGTGCAGTAGAAACAGTACATACCTGACTAGGAAAACTGACGGGACCATCCTGATTTTGTCACCCCAGATGACAATATCTAGTGAGGGTTTCTGAAAACCTCTGTCAAGGCTTTTCCATTGCCTTCTCCAAAAGCTGTTGGTAGAATTCTTGATAAGCCAAATAATTTTCTCACAAAGTAGGTTGCATAGACACCCTCCTGATCCTATCAAGCTGGAGACTCCACTGCCCTGTGCTGGAGTTCAGTGGTCACATATCATCTTGTGACCACAGATGCCTCTTGCAAAGATTTCCACCAAATTCCACCTACCATGACAATGACATGCCCAATCAGTCTGTGCGTGGGTAGAAAATGGTGTGACAAGTCAGATACTATAATGGATGAGACATTTATGTAATTGTTACATCTCTTGTAGTCAGACACATAGCTTACATGCCTTGTATTCTTCTTAACTTCTTCGAGAATGAGCCGGGACTTTTACAAGGGTTTGAGGCCCATACCAGCTTCAGGCACATAAGATGTGCCCAGGGAAGCTCATATTCTTTACTGTTATCTTTCCTTCTTTGAGAATGTCCTTTGTTTCTCGTTTCATCCTAAATACAGGGAACCCAGAAGCCACTGTAGGGAGCTCATGTTCTGAACTTTTCCTGACATCTTCCAGCACATGCCTTTTTGTCCTCTATCTGACACACCAATGCTTGCTAAGATGTGCACCTCCTAATGTGACATCATTTGCTGAACAATGCTTACTGTGACCGCTCATAAAGATTTAAAGTGCAATCCCTCATCACTTTTCCTCTGACCCCTTGTTTCCTGTTCATAAAGTGGAATCTCGTGGACGAGCTTGTGTGATAACTAAGGTGTGGCATATCCTTGTATATTCATTAGCATTTGTTGCCTAACAAGTTATTCCAAAACTTTGTCATTTTATAACCATTCTTTAGGTTCAAAATTCTATGGGCTCACAGATGGCCTGGTCTCAACTAAGCGTTTCTTTTGCTGGACTCTATAGACCTGAGTGTGTATCTCATACAACATCGATCCTCCCGTATTCAAATGATCCAAAAACATCACAAAGCAAACACAGATTTGAGAGAAATGGATTCTGACTCTTGGTTTATAATAATATGTTTATACTCTGTCATAAGTTATGAATAAAAGCACCTCTTTAAATTAACTTATGTTTCTATCAAGTTTTCTAGTTCAGAGATTTTTGCAAGACTTCTTACATATAATGAAAAAAACCAATGTGATGAACCTCTACTGTGTCCACTCGGTACTAGGTACTGGAGAGGAAGAAAGTATTCACAGTATAGAATGGCAGCATCTCTGCCCTAAAGGTGCTTGTCGGTGAAGCAGCGAAGTATACAGGTCCAGAGACAAATTCTTAAGACTTGGTGAAATATCTGACAACAGAATAGCTTTCACAGGGGCATATACAATTAATCATTGAATATATTCTGTTTAGAGTAAATTTTAACTCAGAGCAAAGCTGCAGGGTAGGCAGGCTGACCAAAGGATAAAAGGTTTTAGATGGATCTGGAAAGTTGGTCAAAATTGCTCTAAAGCACAACAGTGAAGGAGCCCTTGTTAGCCATTTTGTACCCAGCCTCCATTCTGGGTACCTTTGCTTCAGAAGAGACTCCCAACAGCCATAGACTACACGATGAAGCTCAGTTTCCAACATTGTCTGGAGAAAAGGAGGAGATCCTAATCTCTGAAGCCATCCATAAGATGGAAAACCTCTCCTGTGCTATGGTCCAGTGGAAAGACCACAGGTGTTTTCTGTCCCCAAAGCTGCTTGTATTCATTTGCTTTTCTGCTCACAGATTCCATTCCTGAATTGTTATATCTAAGTGGGTTCTCCCTCCACAGAACATAGAATGCCACGCTGGACTTTAATAGAATGCCTCTGGCACATATACGGTAATCAGTGCAGCCCCCTGGCCCTTGCCATCAATATCAATTATTTATTAAATGTCCACTCTACCTAATCCCTGCTAATTTCCAAGTTGCTAGACTTTCACTGTAAGAGTCATGCATCAAAGCTCACTTCGTAAGATCCCTTTTAGTACTCTGTCATGAAAAAGCACTCATCTGTACCTGGTTCAAGCTCACCATATATACTTATGACTGAACACTGCATCTGTGTGGTACCTGGACAGTGGCCATCATTCTTTTACTAAGCTAGCCCCTCTTCTTCCTTCAAACTTCTAACTTAGCTAATTCCCTTCTTCCATTCACCCTCTATTCCTCCAGCAGCATGACTTTCCTTCCCTGGTCTCCCATCCCAGCTTTAGTAATCAATCCTCATTACCTCTGAGAATTACATAAAGAACATGAAATTTCAAAAAAAAATTATGAGCTGAAGTATGGATAGGTGGATGGATGGATGGATGGATGGATGGGTGGATGGATCGGTAGATGGATGGGTGGGTGGGTGGATAGGTGGGTGGATGGATGGATGGGTGGATGGGTGGATGGGTGGGTGGATGGATGGGTGGGTGGATGGATGGGTGGATGGGTGGATAGATGGATGGATGGATGGATGGGTGGATGGGTAGATGGATGGATGGATGGATGGATGGATGGGTGGATAGATGGACATATGTTCCATCAGGAAATCTCAATCAATAAGCAAATACACCAAAAGCTCAGTTTGTGTTCTAAAAGGTTACATAAGATTTCTGAAATCAGAGATACTAGCCACATTTTCTATTAATGTGTAGAAGATGATAATTAAAACTCAATTTTGCCGGGCAGTGGTGGTGCATGCCTTTAATCCCAGCACGCGGGAGGCAGAGGCAGGAGGATTTCTGAGTTTGAGGCCAGCCTGGTCTACAGAGTAAGTTCCAGGACAGCCAGGGCTACACAGAGAAACCCTGCCTCGAAAAACCAAAAAAAAAAAAAACCCAAAAACTCAGTTTCACATTGTGACCACAGGATAGAAAATTTATGCTCAGCATACACATGCCGTTATTCAGCAGAAACAACACATAAACACCATAATTGGAAAGAGAATAGCAATGTTCAGCAAAATGGATCCCCCATAGGAATTTCAATTGCAAATATAAGACAGGGTCCTTGAAAATGAGGCTCCTCACTAAGTGTCAGATGTCATGAGATTCCAAATCTTGCCGAATTTGGGGGAAAGGTTTTTCTGGGCACGGAAACTGAAGTTAGTTCTTCTTAGATCCTTAACATAAATCATCTTCATCTTTCAAGGCTTCAGCAGCAGTGGGACCTAGAGACACTACTTCTCAGCTTCCAAATATCTCCGTTTGCTTTCATCACTCATAAAGCCTTCACCATCCCTCATGACACCAGTATTCATCAGGCAACATACCTTAAGTGTTTTTGAGATCTCAGAAAAATAAATTTAATTTAATTTTGGAGCACCATTAAATCTTTCTTTTAGCAGTACATTGCCTTAACCACTCAGCCACCTGGTCCCTAAATCTCTCTTTTTAAAGTACTCACGCAACAAGAACAAAACAAAGTAACTGATTCAACTAAATTAAACCAGGTGTCTCTATGTAGTGTCTGACTTTGATAAAAGAAATATTATACAATCTGTATCATAGTTTAAAGAGCCAAACAAGAAAAACAAAGCTCTGTTCTTGTTTATGCCCCTCCCATTGTTCTTTCTTCTTTATCCACATGAAACACATTTACTGATTGTCATGTCTCAGGCAGTCTGCTGGACCCCTGGATGTGTAATTCCTGGAGCACAATTGTTTCCCACATCCAACTGGCATATAACACAGTTAGGATGCAGGATGAAAAATGCAACAACAGCTATGACAAGAATGCAGCACAGACATGGGGGTGTAGTAAAATACCCAAACAAAAGGATGGGTCCAAGGTTTCCCAGGGGAAACATTGAAAGAGTGACAGTGATACAGAAAAGCAGAACCTCCATTGCTAGAAAGGCATGCATAAAGTCAGATGGGTGGACAAACATTTGCAGCGCAACAGACCATTCGTTGTAACTTAGAGAATGGAGATGATGAAGCTACAGAGGTGTATTCGAAAGTCAGATCATGAAATGCTTTGGGTATAAAGTGACTGTGGTTTGTTATAAAAAGCTGCAAGCTGGTAAAAGGCTGTACACAAGCAATGCCATAATCCCTTGTATTTAGAAAACGTACTCTTTTGCAGCATGGAAGCTAGAGAGCTGGTAAATGAGGCTGGAGGAAGAAATAGCACCTAAATAAATATCAAAGTAACCTTGATGGGAAATGGCCAAGGCCTGATGGACCAAGACAGCGCCTGTAGCATATAGTTGAGGGTCTGCCAACTTTAGATGTAAGCACATACTTGCAGATGTAGCATTCCATCAGACCACAAATGGAACAGTTGGCACTACTGGCAACTTCTTTTGCCTTGCCTTTCCGTGCCTATCAGGATTGGATAAGCTGTGCCTTTAGCAATCAGAAGACTGTGTTGCCATTCTATCCCCTTCAATAGCTGTGCTCCTGCAGGTGAGTCACCTGTTTCCTCTGGTTCTTGCTTTTTAAACTAAATCACAAAGCTTACCTGCTAATTTTGAATAGTGACAATGTAATTGCTTAGTCAGACGTGTTCTCAACCATGAATCAGTTATTACCCACTGTTTCATACAAGGGATTTGTTAGATGCAAAAGACAGAAAACCAGTCTAAAACTAGCTCAAGTAAGAGCTTGAGATACACGACAGACCAAGCTTTACACACAATTTGACCTGCTTTCAAACAACATCAGCAAGATGCCACACTCTTTCCATGAGGTTCCATTCCCAGGCTTTTACTGTACCCTGCTTCTCCTACCAGCTTCAGGTGACATTATATCAGGTAACACTGTGTCGTTCAGTATGTTATTCCAATAAGCCTAGAAAGTTTGTGTGCTCTCTCTGTCTCTCATTGGCTTCAGTGACCTAAACTGGCATATGTGACTATAGCTATGACCAGAATAGAATTCATATTTTGATTTAAATCTGTTTCAAGTACTCTATACTTAGGACATTTGGAAGAACAGAATTCAGGGCTTGAGTCTAATGCTGAGACCTTCCGGAATTATCCATGCTTGTGGTAATGCATGCTTGTTATTACAGCACTGGGAGGATAGAGACAAGCAAATCCCTAGGTCTTAGCTTAACATAATTGGCAAGCTCCAGGACAGTAACAGACCCTGTCTCAAAAATACATAGATGATAGATAGATAGATAGATAGATGCATACATACATAGATACAGATAAAGAAATAAATACATACAGAAATTAAGCAATGACTGTGAAATGACACCCACAGTTTTTACATACATATGCACAAACATGTACAGGTACTCTCAAACATGTGTGTTTTGTGCGCGCACACGCACAAAAACACACACACACATACACACACACACACACACACACACACACACACACACACACGAACAAAACTGAGAATTAAGGAGGTATGGTTGTCCAAACTCAAAATGAGGGTCTTTTATAAAAGGCAAAGAGACACATGCTAAGTGCATAAATCACAGGCCTCATTTACATAGCTGCAGATGAAGTACCACTCAAAACCTTGAGCTGCTAAGGGGCTTGGTAGAGCTTCCTGACCTTGCTGTTGCTGCCGCCATTTTGTCTGAGCACTGAAGACACGTGGCCTTTCTTTCTACTTATATCATAATCATGAAATGGTCTTTTCTTGTTGAGGCTTAGGGTGTTCCTGCAAATTCCACATATTCCACAGGATACATTTGAGAAGCACTTGAGATATTATGAGGCAGACAGCAAGGGAGAGCTTCTAGCTCTCTGAAGAGGTTCAATGGGCAGGAATCAGATAAATGGATCTGACAGTAATCAATAGCAATTGTATTGTGAGAGGAATCCTCTTGCTCTTTGGAAAGCACCTTCTTGTCCCCAGGGCCTTCCCCATGTCTATAGGATCTAAATCATTTCATTCATCTTTTCTATCAAACTGTCATCTGTGAAACCCTGGATTCGTTACCTATGTGTGCCCTATCCAGATGTGTCCACAAACAGATAAACACACAAAACAGTAGTTGTGTGGACATCAAAAGAGATGACCATCAATAGCTTGCTTTCTTTGATACAAGAGAGCACAATGCAGATAAAGAGGGTCCTGTTGCAGACAAGAGAGTGGTCATACACAGGAAATCACCTTAAACACTAAATCCCAATCTTGGTTTCCTTCATTTTGTTCTAGATACATCTAGAGCTCTCTCATCATTTAAGAAACAAATACAGTTTGGGAGAGGCCTCTTAAATAAAGTAAATAAAATTATCTAAAGTAGTGGGTTGTACTAAAAGATCTTATAGCCATGTGGGGTACAAGGTGAAAACATGACTCATTTGAAATAAAGCAAAATGTTCTGATTGTGCCTATAAATAGGTATCCCATTTTTATTTTCAAAGAACTAAATTATATCCATTATATTATTTGAATCTCATCTAGCTCAGGAATCTAGCATCTAAGACACGCTTCACTGTATAGATGTGAGATCAATTAGTTTGGATGCAAAGGACAGAGACAGTCAACTAAAATGACATAGTACATTAGACAGAGATTAGATCTGTCCCCTGTCTCCCAGGTCTGGGCTTTTGCATGGCATCTTTGCCTCCAACATAGGGATGTTCAACTAAGACACTAAGGACAGGGGACTGGATGTAACTGCTAACCAGTGTTTTTCTAACGATCAGTCTCCTGTCGTCGACAGTGAACTCATCTTATCACCACCCAACTTTATGTAGCTATGTATGGATGAGGAAGAGAACAGTTGAGTGTCAATTTAGACTAAGTTGCCAAGCTATTCTCTAACTAACTTAAAGTTTACCACTCTTTCCTCTTTCTTTCTGGCCTTAAAGTCTCAGAGCCTTGGAATCTTTGTAATGACAGTTGAAGATGTCTTTGTAAGTCGACATCTTGCATGTGGCTTCTCCTCATACACCTCCAGAACATACTGCTTGAAACATGCTTCCCACTCTTAGAATCCCTGCAGTTGAGGTTTCCCCCCAAACAAATAGAACTTTGACCCCTTGTCATCTCCACTCATCAACCTGTAGCATCAGTACAGCCTCACTCTCCATGTGTCTGCTGAGTTGCTGTCATGGCCGAGGGCCACATGGATACCTACTCCTGCTATTCTCAGCCTGCAAGCAAAGAAATAGCCTTTGAGAGATTGAAATATTGACCCAAGGTCAGAGCAGAGAAGTGGCAAGACCAAGTCTCTTTTAAAGTCAATACCTCCATGGGTTTGAATGGTCATGCATTTGAAACCGCAATCCCTTCCTCCAGATAGAGCAGAGAGCCATTTTGCCGACACAGCTCCCTGTGCAGCACTATTCTGTTTTACAAGTCAGTAAATGCTCAGGAGCTCCCCATGTAATATATGAGGTTAATTAATAATATGTAAAAGTTATCGTTTATACAGCAGAATCCCATAAACATTTATTAGTATGCTAATAGAGAGTAATGGCCATGTGAGCATAAAATCAGATGGGGCTGTTGTGACACAGCAAAAGACGGTCAGAAAACCCCCAGTATGCGCCTATGCAGTAAGAGTATGCAGTCGTAATCTCTTGATAGATTTCATCATCTCTACTCTGACCTTGCCAGGTTGAGAAGAGGCTGAATGGGATTCTGGAAGCCTGGCTCTGCCATTCCTCATGCAAGGAAAAGAGCTGGCATTTATTGCAAATCATTCTGCCCCAGTATTTCTTTCTTTCTTTCCTTTTTAAAAAAATTCACTTTACATCCCACTCATTGCCCCCTCCCAGTCACTTCCTCCCAGAATCTTTCCCCATTCCCTTCTCCTCTGAGCAGGTAAGCTCCTCGCCATATCCCCAACCCTGGCTTTGTGCATCCTTTCTCACTAAGGCCAGACAAGGCAGGCCAGCTAGAAGGACATATCCCACAGACAGGCAACAGCTTTTGGGATAGCTCCTAGTCCAGTTGTTTGGGACCTATGTGAAGACCAAGCTGCACATCTGCTACACATGTGCAGGGGCCGAGGTCCAGCCCGTGTATGCTCTGTGGTTGGTGGTCCAGTCTCTGAGAGCCCCAAGGGTCCAGGTTAGTTGACTTTGTTGGTCTTCCTGTGGAGTTCCTATTCCCTTCAGCGCCCACAATCATTCACCCTATTCTTCCATAAGAGCCCCCAAGCTCCATCCACTGTTTGGCTGTGGGTGTCTATACCAGTCTGACTCAGCTGCTGGGTGGAGCTTCTCGGAGGACAGTCATGCTAGACTCCTGTCTGAAAGCATAATAGAGTGTCATTAATTTTGTCAGGGATTGGTGCTTGCCCATGGAATGGGTCTCAAGTTGGGTTGGTTATTGATTGTCTATTCCCTCAGTCTCTGCTCCATCTCCTATCCCTGCACTGTACTCTCATAAGTGGATATTTAGCCTTAGAATAGAGGATACACATAATATACTCCACAGACCCAAAGAAGCTAAACAAGAAGAAAGGCACAATGCTTGACTCTCACTTAGGGGAATAAAATAGTCATAAGAGGCAGATGGAGGGAGGGAACTAGGTAGGAGAGGACATGGGGAGGGGAATGGGGGAGTTTCAGGATCAGGTGTGGGGAGGGACAGGAGAGATAACAAGATGGCTATGAGAATGAATGGAAATCTACAACTAATGGGGGTGGAGAGGTGGGGGTGGGCTTCTCCGGAATGAGACAGAGACCTGGGATAAGGGAGGCTCTCAAGAATCAATAGAGATAACCTTAGCTGTCACTCACAGCATAAGGGATACGGGACCTGAAGAGGCCACTTCCTGTAACCAGGCAGGAAATCCTGTGGAGTGATAGAGAAACCAACCCACCCACAAAACTTTCGACCAAAAATTTATTCTGCCCCAGTATTTCAATAGTTGCCTTTCCAGTAACTTCTGCATTTACTCCACCTTGGCTCTACCTTGGTGAATTTGAGCAATTGCCTGGCACCTAACACATATGCAAATATATTCTGCAGCTATGCAAAGTGGAAATGAACCCACTCTCCCTCTCCAGGTGTCACTCTCCTCGATGGATGGCTAAGGTTCTTTACCTCTTGCTCTTCTTACTTCCAGAAAGGTGTCTATCTTTTCTAAATAGACATAGTCAGTGATGTCATTTGATCAATCTACTTTTTGCAGGTGAATGCAAGGTATCTTACTGCAGTAGACTTTCTATAAAAGCACAGTGGTTTCCATTCTTAGCTCCCCTGCTCTGGGTGGCCATGAGACAAGACTGGATATTGTCTTGCACTTCCCTGGATGGTGGAGGGAAAGTCACCGTGGAATGTACTGCTGTGAATTCCTTATTGGAAACGGGGATAATAAAACTTGCTGAGAATAAATAATGAGAGATGTTCAGAGATGCACAGGTGTGCCCTTCACTTCCTACACAAGTAATTATAATCTATTGTCATCATGCTCTGAGGCACAGCAATGCCAATGATGTAGAACTTGGAGTCAAGTAGCTCATGACCCGTTGGATGGAGGGTAAAGGGAAGAAAGCCATTCCTAAACAAACAACGTTATAAAAGGCTTTTTTGTTGGCTTGTTTCTTTGGGGAAAGGATCTTGTTATGTAGCTCTGGTTTTGCTGGAGTTCACTGTATATTCAAGACTTATCTTGAGATTGTCACATTCCTTCTGCCTCTGTCTTCCCACCAGAAAATACACTATTTATTTATTTATCTATCTATCTATCTATTATTTACGGTGCCAGGATTGAGCCTAAGATCTCACGCATGTCAGGCAAGCACTTTACAATCAAGCCACACTCTCAGAGAGTATAATGACCATATGAGCATAAAATCAGATTTGGGGGAGCAGGCACTGGGACACAGCTAAAGACTGTCAGGAAACCCACAGCATTCTTCTATCCAATAAAAGTATTGCTGGCTATAAGTTGCAAAGTTATAAAGCTTTATGAAAGAGAAAAGGCAATTGATTTCATTTGAATGAGATTTTTCACAGAATGCTTCATTAAAGAAAGGGATTGTGTTTTTAACTTGGCCATGAAAAATGAGCCGTTTTTCAGCTTCTTTTTGTATAACATTATGCTCATACTGCATGTAGCTCTTGTTTAACTACTATGTGATATTTCATGTTATTAACCATAGCTCTTTTTTTTTTTTTCTACTAGGGCACAACTGAGTAGTCACTACTTTCGCTTCTATATGTTTCATGCTTATGTTTCTTAGTACTAACAGTCACAAGTGGAATTACTGGCACATGCCCCTTGCCAAATGGTCCCCCAAAGACTACTGCAGATAAACATCGGCAATCACAGAAACACACACATGCGTGCATGTGTGCATGTGTGTGCACATAGTAAAGACACCTTTGGAGTTATATACTGGCTTTACCTGGTACTTACTTCCAGGATTAAGGAAGACGTTTGCTTAACACACATTATCTTCCAGAGCTTGATGATGGCTACTGGAGTTCTCGCCAATGCTCTCTGTACTTTTCTGAATGTACATAATTAACCCTGTTTATGCAACAAGACCCATCACAGTATGAAAATTGCTCCCTGGCAGTTTGGCTGAGGGAGGTCATCAGCATAAAGAGAGAGAGCCCATCAAAGATAGCCGGCTCCTGCAACAGCATGCCGTAGTGTGAACTGTTGGCTGCCTGGGTGGAAAGAACAGGAGATCAGGAAAAACACTGTATCTAACATCTAGATGGGATCTGAGACAAATGGGGAGACAGGTGCCTGTGTGTACCTGCTGTCCTCTCTCATCTACCTGAATACCACAAAGCACATGGCCTCTGACCCCTTTCCTCCCCCCCCCCACACCTTCTTAATGTTTTCAAAAAGTCAGAGTTCTGAGCCAAGGAGCCAGGAAGTCAGGAGGTCAGGGCTACAGCCCTCCAAGATGACTCACCTCCAAGCTGCCAACAGAAAAGGACATAGTCTCATACCCAGGTGTGAGAACTGTTATAACTTCTGGAAGAGTTCTGGGCCAGCCCCACCCGAAGCTCCATGAGAGTTCAAACAACCCCCAGAGCCAGCAAGAAGAAAACTGTCTCATAAAATTTCCCATTGATTTTAGTTGGATCCTTATAAATCCCGTGGGGCCAGATTGCTTTTAGCATGATTAATATCCTGCCTTCTCCAGCCACGTCCACGTTCTGTCTCTTCTCTCCACTGGCCTCTAACCCTTGTGCACACCCACACCCCGTGTTTGCACACTGTCACACACCCAGCCTTCAACCCTGTGTGCAGGAACACATGCACAAAGAGACATCTTAAATAGGGCTGTTTCCCTCATCAGGAAACATGGGGTTTGTTTCCTTTTGTAATGTGTTTTTCACACTTATCTCAAACTGGCCAGCCTTTGCCTCATGACCAGATTTTTCCCTTGAAAACATCCCAAGTTCACATAACCCAGAGCACAGACCTCCATCAATCACACACCCGCTGACTGGTAGGTCAGCACTGTGAACCAAAGCAAGCTACTCAGCAGCTTGTTCTCTGCACAGCTGGGGCTTCCCAGCGTTCCCAAGCCAGAAAGAAGACACCTCAGTGAGTGCCCAGCCATCACAGTGTGGAACTGTGACTTTCCATGATTACAAAGGAGCATGCATATAGTTCCTTTGTTCAGGGGAACACAGGAGTCAGAGGAGACAGCTTCCCCACTCAGGGCAAACTCCAGGTGAACTTGCAACAGAAAGAGCCCCAGAGGGCTGAGCCTTTACTAAAGACCATTTTAGTGGGGAAGTCAGTTTGTGAATAGGGTGAGACAAGTCCATCATTGTGTCTCCCAGGCACATGCCTTACGTAGCAGTCACTGCCATGCGCTCTCATAGTGTTGCCCCTCCAGCTGCCCCTTCTTGAGGACTCCCAGACACTTCATCAAATCTGAGTCTCCTTGGTATCCAAAAACCTACCGAAGTCAAACTTCAGATAGAAAAGCTGTTCCAGGAAGTTAAGGGGATCCTCAAGCAGCCCAGTGGATCTTCATGTATATTGTGGCCCTCTGGGATATTTGTGATTTATGCCATGCCTTTGCTTATCACGAAGAGAGCAGAGGCATTCTCTCTTCAGATTAGCACAGGCTCCAGACCTTTATATTGTCCCTGGATCCTGTGGGTGGAGCCTCAGAGTCTGAAAGAACAAACTCAGACTCCATTTCCACACAGCTCCTGGTACACACTTTACCACACAGGGAAAATGCCTATGAAGTGGCTGTTGTGGGGAGGTATGTGCCTGAAGATGTCTGCTCTGTTACAATGACCGCCTTTGAGAGAAGAACCACTGCAGGGTCCTGCCCCACCCCTGCGCTCCAATCTGAATGTGGTGATGCTATAGTCCTACATCAACAGGCATGGCAACCTTCCCTAGTATCAGCTGTGCCCTAAATAAATGCCATGAGCTTATATATTATATATTAATATGCAGTCCCTTTTGCATAGGGAAGTGGTTCCAAGTAGAGACTCTAGACATTAGCTTTGCAAGTTACCTCTACTCAATGCAACACTTTGGGGCTGGATGTATAAACAGTCTGTGTACTTCATGGGGGCAGTTGTTCAATGAGGTGACCTGTTGTATGTATATATATATAAATATAATATATATAAGTATATATTATAAATATAAACATTATATATTATATAACATGTATATAATAAATGTAATATGTAATATATATATTTATATATATATATATATTTGGAATGGTAACTGGTATGTTTGTCTAACAATGAGTATGTGCCATGGGCCACACACTGCTCTAATTGCTACTGGAAGAAACACAAACAACAACCACAATGTCTGTCTTCATGGAGCTCACAGTCTAGTGGGGCTTCATCCTAAACAAGTGTCAGAGGCCTTTAGAACTGTGTCATCTGTGCAGCTTCTATCACTTCTTGGCCTCTTGGCTAAGATCAAATGCATTTTTACTATTTCTGTTGCATCACCCTTTGTCTGCCCAGTGGTTGTAACTCCAAGACTACCAAAGTTCCAACACACAATGAACATTCAGTAAACAGCTTCTCAGTTGCCAAAGAGCAGATAAATTTACATTTGTAACGTGGCCATATCCCTGTCAGTGCCTGGGTCACACCAAGCAGTGTGTTCTAAGCTCTGGTGTAAGGGTTTATACACTCCGACTCCATCGTCAAGTACACCCTTGCCCAGGACCTCTATCCCTAACCACCTGCCCAGACTTTGAACTCATCTTCCCAAGCCATCCTACCCCTGTCAATGAAAACAGATGTAATTTCAAACCTGCACCAGACCAGACTGTCTTACATCACTGAAGTGAGTAGCAGCCACATGTAACTCGCCCACTCGGCCCCATTTCCACTGCAATTCTCCCAAGCCACCACCAATACAAAGAAAGTGTCCAGACAACCACTCTAAGTGGCAGGTTTGGTCTAGAAACCTGTCACTTCCCCAATGAAACACCTCCCACACACCCCTGTGATATCCCTATTACACACACACACACACACACACACACACACACACACGGCAACTTAAAGCTTCCCACCTTGTAGGACCCGCGGTTGAGTTTCTCATTTGCCTCTCCAGATCCACACTCTTCCTCCCTCATCCCTGCCCTAGTCTGTGTTAAAAGTCAGCCTTACACTTAGACCTCCACTTAGGAGACATGTGACCATAGGCAAGTTACTTCACATCACTCTGCCTCAATTATCTTCCCTGGTAGCAGCCAGCTCAGACTACACTGGGTTATTATCTCACACACAAACTTCATAGAGTGTCCTGTGTACGGACATGCTAAGAAATGTCTGTGAGCGTTAGCAGTGTGTTGAAGAGGAAGAACACTGAGCTAGCCTTAGTTTTCACTAAGCTCATTTAGTGCTAGTTCTGATTTAGTGAGGAAACCCACAGACAGAAGACATGTGTCCACAATCTGTAGCTACACAATTAAACTAACTATTTTAGAAATAAAACTATCAGCATGCTAGAGACATTTTCTAAAACAAATTCAGATGCACGGCGTTACATATTCCAGTTGTCCAAGATTTCATGCTAGAAAATTACTTTTCAACTGAAGAGCAGTTTTCATGTCTGAATGTATTTTGATGTGTTGAGAGTCACAAACTTCAGGCTGTGACACTCCTGACAGAGATATATTGGACCATGTGGTTTAGTCACCAGGCATGGTGGTAGCCCCAGTATGCTGTTGGAAATAAACTTTTTTTTTTTTTTGTAAGCACAGCAATGGCTCTTTATTCTCCAGAACTTGAGTATTCCTGAAATACAGGCAGCCAGGTTAACAACCAAGTCCTAAAAGGTGCCAAGACAGTCTATTAGGAAAAGGAACAATTCAGGGTTATAAGTCATTCGAAGGCAGTTTAATTATAAAATGTGTGAAGCTGGGTTGTAAATGTGAAGGGTCACACTGGCTATTTCCTCGGAGCCTTTGGGGAGTGTTGACTAGTTATCATTATACGAACTTTATGAATGTGCCAAGCACAGGGTTATTTACTATTTCCCAGGCTCCTCAATAGTTCCCAGTGATACCAGTTGATAGTGACCATTAGACATATTAGTGCTGGCACCAGACAAAAGCTTTAGTTGTAAGCATTGGCATGAGAAGTCTGCCTACCAAGCATCTAACTTTTAGGCTGTTTAGTGTCATTAAGAGATGTGTAAGCAGCTATTCTCTACTCTGTCATCTTTGACCTAACAATCCTGAGTGATCTACATGCATGGATGCTCGAACTCACACTCACACAGAGAGACCCACTCCATTTTGAAAAGATTATCATTAATGACAGGTTCTGAGTAGCACAAGACAAGGTGTACAAGTCACATCTCTGTGCCCTAAGGAATCCACCCCTACTTGAAATCAGTGCCTTGCTGACATACTGTGAGGTCACAGATGTTACCAAATTGAGCCATCTTTTTTGTAAACCTATGTCCTCATCTTCATCCTCCAAATAGACTAGGGGTGAGGCAGCATTGAGAAAGGAAGAATTGGCACCCACACACACCCACACACACACACACACACACCCACACACACACAGATAGTGGTCCTCTGCCTGTAACTCATGATGGTCCCACAAGGAACCAAAGTGAGGCAGCAACTGCAAAAGGTGTGTTTGTCAGCTGTGGTGTGCCGCAGTGGAGGTGTTGCCCATGGTATCATGCTGCTAAGTCCTTGATGGTCCTAAGCCAAAAGCCTCAGTTTGTAGCCCCCTCCCCCATGCTCTGTGCTATAAAGGATCCTGCTTGCTTGGTTTCAAGTGACTGTGTGATGTCACAGAATAGATTGGGAAGTGATGTCTAGTAACACCACTCTAGAGATACTACTGCCAAGAGCACTGGGAGGCAAAGAGTTTTGAGCTGATACTAACCCTGGCGTTGAGGCACTTTATTTAATTGCAAGTAATAGAACTCAGAGTTTAATAACAGCCTCACAAAGTTCTTGTCCCTTTTAAGCAGCTGAGCCCAAACAGTTGCAGCACACTCCAGCCCATGACTGGGTGAGAACTGCTGGGACACAGGGTCACAAGGATACCAAGCAAGCCGCAGGAGAAGTTCCAGGTGGTGATTCAAGAGGCCAGATGTGAGCTGAGAGCTTGCTTAAAGCCATCTGGAGTGGAAAGGGAGGGCCAAGCCAACATTTTCAATGCACGAAAAGCCAGACTGTTAAGAAATAACAGCTTGACACTAGACCAAAGGGTCAGAAGCAGTCTCCACAAAGACGAAGCACAGCAGAGCTGAGGGGAAGCCAACCAAGTCTTGATCATAAAGAGATGAGGTCAGGAACATGGGGAGATGGTTTGGACTCCATATCTGTGAGAAGTACGCCATTTGTATTTATTAATGGATATCATGATAATTGCTCTTAAAGGCACCACATACTGTGTGGTCAGTGTTCCATCACTGCAACAAAATGTCAGAGATAAGCAACCTAGAAAGAGAAGAAGTATGCTTTAGATTACAGCTTTGGAGGTTTCTATGTATAATTGGTGCTATTGTTTGGGACTATGGAAGAACAGCTCGGCACAGCGGGAGCTGCCTACCTCACAGTAAGAAGTAAAGATACAGGAGGGGATGAAGTTTTGCAGCCCCATTTAAAGGGATATTTCCAGTGAACTACATTTCTCCCCCTAAGCCAAACCTCTTAACGTTACACCATCTCAAAGCAGTGCCAGGAACAAACCTTTATTAATACATGGACCGCTGGGGGGTGCATTTAAGATGCAGACTCTTGCAATGTTTTCTTTCACCACACAGCTTCACTTAAGAACTGTAACAAGTGGGAACTCCAGAGAAACCTGTACTTATCCCTGCTGTGCAATACAAGTGTGTGTCTGCATTGGGCCATTTTAAAATTGTAGAAAGAGGGCCAACAAGACCTGAGGAAACTGATCAAAGTGTTGGAAACACTTGTTTCCAAGGCAGCATTCAAATAGTTGGTGCAAGTAATATATACTTCCTGAGATCTTACATTGCTTGTCAGGTGGGGTTATAAACAGCAATGAGACCTCTCTTGGTGACCAGAGTATTCTGAATATACCAATAGGAAATGGAAATAGAGCCCTGGTACCATAAGGCTCCAGTTTCTATACCCTTATTCTAACACCCAAAGCTTCCAGTTTCCAGGGCTGACATTGATCTTGAATGTCTGCCTCGAAACACAATGGCTTTGGTTTTCTTTGCTCCAAAGCCAGACTTATCAACACTCAACCCCAGACCCAAGTTCTCTTAGTAGAACTCAGCTCTGGCCTTTCTGAAGAGAGACATTCCAGTCTGTGAAGTCCTCAGCATTTTACAGACTCCTTTAGAGGACCAAGTACAGCGTCTGGTACAATAAATCTGTGTTGACTTCTAAGCCAAGGCTGCCTATGTTGAGGGAAGGCATGGTTTCATATTTATTAGACCTTCTTATTTTATGATTCATTTCATAAGACCCATGCCAGCAGCCCTGTTCCTTTAGGAAGTGGCCTGATGACTCAGTGACACAGTGTTAGGTGTCCCCAACAGGGAGCTACAAGTGCCTCATGGATGTCTCAGGCAGCCTAAATGCTGAGGTTTGGGCAGTGCTTTCTCTGCATTGTCTCTGCCTATTCTGTGCATGTGAGGAAGGGCTGTTAGCATGTGCTCTGGACTCCAGGGAAGTGAGGGACCGAGCCTCACCACTAAACTGGGAAAGTTTCCATGATTTCATTTTCTCCCCCACAGTGATCTCCCACTTGCACGCTCGCATGAGGGGAGAGGTCTGCTTTCAATTAGATTTACTCAAAGGGGGAAAAAAGTATTTTTAAATAGTGTGTAAAAATAATTCAATAAAGGCCTCAGAGGTGTGAGCTGTTGTCATACTTCTGTTTGGAAAACGTCACTCAGAAGGCACCCGGAGGCAACAGAGGGATGTGACACCTTAAAAAATTAATTTGTGAAACAAACCTTTGAGACTCCTTGTCCTCTGTGCCAAGCTTCCAGTGTCCTCAGTGGGGAATTCCAAGGCTCTGGATTGTTAGCCAGGCTGGATCATGTCACCTGGTTTGGGACTGCAGAAATTACACATTTTTCACTTTCCCTTTAATCCTAAATGTCACCAGGAAGGTTAGCCCCTAACACAAATGATACTCTATGGCCTTACTACAGACAATTACCAGCTCATAAATCTTGGTCAGACAGTAATGAGAGTGTGAGAAATGGCTGAATTCAGTCCAGTGTTTAGGGAGAGGGGAGCCCTGGAGAAGGTGAAGCTGGGGGAGTCTCAGGGGAGACAGGAGATCCTTCCCAAGAGCTGAGAACCCTCGTCTTGTTGAGTGGCATTTTAGACAGGTATGAGTGATGTCATTCAAGATGGTAATAGTTCAATGAGAGCTCAGATCCCAAGCTCAGTAGGAAAGAAAAACGGAAAATAGGATAGAGGGACTGGGGTGTGGTGTATCCCAGCTCAGCTAATTACTCCATTGTACGGTCCTCGTGTTGGGATCAGGGCAGCCTATGTTTCCTACAAAACAAGTGACAATCCTGGGAGGTAAGCCACTAAAGTATTATAAAAGTCATTGAAAGTGGGCTAGTGAGGGCTGGAGAGATGGCTCAGCAGTTAAGAGCACTGACTGCTCTTCCAGAGGTCCTGAGTTCAATAACCAGCAACCACATGGTGGCTCACAACCATCTGTAATGGAATCTGATGCCCTCTTCTGGTGTGCATGACGATAGCTACAGTGTACTCGCATACATTAAATAAATAAATAAATAAATAAATAAATATTTTTAAAAGAAATGTAAATACATAAAATTTTAAAAAAGAAAATCCTTAAAAATAAAAATAAAAAAAAGAACGTGGGCTAGTGAGATGGCTCAGCTAGCTGAAGTGCTTGCTGCCGGGTCTGACAACCCGGGTTCCATCTCTAGAAAGCATGTGGTACATGGAGAGAAGCCACTCCCACACTTTGGGGGGTTAAATCTAATTGTAAGCAGATCTCTCCCCACATCTGAGCTTGCAAGAAGATCATTGTTCTCCTCTGACATACACACACATACACACCACATTCACAGCCACCCCTCCCACACACGTGCATAATAAATAAATGTAATGTTAAGTCATAAAAAGAGACACCATGGTTAAGGGAGTTAGCATTATGCCATTAAGCAGTGATCATTTTGAACAAATCATTCTGGCTGAGCCTTCCACTTACACTAAAACTGTGTGCTTCTAGCCTCCCATCTGGAACCAACCCCACAGCATGGACCGCCTGGGGGACTGGGATGAAGGTCTTCCCAAGGGCTCTTCCTCTACTTGATAGCCTACATCTAGCCACTAAGCATAGTCCTTTAAGCATGTCACATGAGGCTTCTGAGCAAAATGCCCTAGGGGTTCCCCAGTAACCATTGGTCAAAATCAAGTCTCAGAAATCCACAAATGTTGCAAATTCTGGTGCACATTCCCTGCCCCTTGCACATTCCCTCCCACAGCTTCTCTAGTCCCAAGTTCCTGTTGTTCCTCACCTCCACTGTTTTATTTAAAGGAAATATAGTTAGAACCTACGGTGTAGCGTGCTCCTCTGGGCATTGGAGCTATGAATAAAATTCATGGAGCAGATTTTCTAATGCAGAGACTGTCATGGACCATCAAATAAGCAATACCTTAGTGATAACTGCTACAAACGTAAAGTAAATATGAGCAGGAGACAGACTGTGACAAGGGAAGCGTTAGGCAAGTTCAGGGTAGGTGACACTCAGAATGTGACATTACCAGACAGGCCCAAAAGTAGAGAGAGAATGGAGTACACCAGATTCCGAGAGGCTAACAACACCAAAGCAAAGCCACCGTGCCACATTCAAACAGAATCCGGGGAGGTGAGGTGGCAAGCAAGGGGAAGAACGGAAGGGTGTGTGGTGAGAGGTGAAGACAGGAGCAAGATGTCAAAGAGCCTGTCCTGACTAAAGTCCGGATTTTATTCAATTCAGTGAAAATTCCTTGATTGTTTTTTGCAAAAGGGAGGACCCTGATCTGTTTTGTGTTTCAAAATATCATCTGGCTGCTTAGGCATCAGATGCAGGAGGGCAGAGTGGAGAAGTCAGAGGGTATCAATGTCAGAGATAATGCATGAGAGACCTGGGACTGGGGTGAGAAGGATGGAGACAGATTCTCAGTGAGGAGACAGAGGACACAAAGTTTGTGTGTGACTTGAAAAGGGAAAATTTTTAAAGGAGTAGAATTGAGCTAGGGTAAGTCGTGGCGGGGAGGATGGCGGACCTTCCTGAGGAGGACAACTGAAGAAAGCACCCTATTCTGGGGAATCATGGTGTTTGGGGAGAGAAAGGAGTTGAGACTCACTGTTCCTTTTCTTCTCTGAGGTCTCTAAGGCATCATTTGGGAGGAAGAGTCAGAAATGGAGATCACTTACTGTCTTACACCACTGGAACTTCTGTCACAAATCCCACAGTCCTGGTGACTTATGTACAACTGAGGTTTCTTTCTCACAGCCTCTGAGGCAGAGAAAGCCAAAGCCAAGGTGATTTGCAGATCAGGTGTCTGGTAAAAGCCGCTTCTTAGTTGATATTTGTCTTATCCTTGTATCTTCAGATGAGGCAAATGGTAAAAGGCTTCCCCTAAGCCCCATTCAGGAGGGCCTAGGGACCTACCCTTTCTTTCTCAAAGTTTTACATCCTCATCTATGGCCATGAGGCTCAGGTTTCACATGGGAACTTGAGGGGATATTCATGGATCAGTAGTTCTTTCGCCCCTTCTAAAGGGGCGAGGAAGTTTTTTCATAGAAATACATGATTGCAAAAGGTTCACCCTCTGTGCTGGCTAGTGTTATCTCAACTTGACACAAGCTACACACATATGGGAAGAAGGATTCTCAGTTGAGAAAATGTCTCCATGAGATTGTCTATAAGCAAGTCTATAGTGCATTTCCTTAATTAGTGAAATAAATGAGAATGTCCAGTCCATTGTGTGGGACACCATCTCTATTGGCTCTGAGTGCTACAAGAAAGCAAGATGAGCAAGCCATGGGGAACAAGCCAGTAAGGACCAGTCCTCCATGGCTTCCACTTCAGTCTCTGGCTCCAGCCCTGAGTTCCTGCCCTGATTTGCTTTGATAACTGATTGTGATTCAGAAGTATAAATGAAAGAAATCCTTTCTTCCCCTTAGCTAGGTGGTGACAAGAGTCAGATCTATATGTTAGGGGCCAGGGAGACATGTTCTGACTTGGATTTGACTTTTTTTTTTTTTTTTTGCGTTCAAACTGAACTTTATTCTTTTTTATTTATTTATTTAATACTTTATTTACATTTCAAATGTTTTCCCCTTTCCAGGTCTCCCCTTTGGAAACCCCCTATCCAATCCCTGCTCACCTTCCTCTATGAGGATATTCACCCACCCACCCACCCACCCACCCACTCACTCCCATCTTCCCTCCCTGGCATTTCCCTATACTGGAGCATCTAACACTCTCAGACCCAAGGGCCTCTACTCCCACTGATGGTCAACAAGGCCCTCCTTAGCCACATATGAAGCCAGCACCATGAGCCCCTTCCATGTGCATTCTTTGGTTGGTGGTCCAGTCTCTGGGAGCACCAGGGGGCCTGAGCAGTGGACACTGTTGCTCCCGCCCCATGGGGCTGCAAACTCCCTCAGTTCCTTCTTCAACTCCTCCATCTGGGACCTCACGCTCAGTCCAACAGTTGCTGTGAATTGAATCATGGGTGTTCCCAACTTTTGGATATCCACTTATCAGTGGGTACATACCATGTTCATTCTTTTGTGACTGAGTGACCTCACTCAGAATAATATTTTCAAGTTCCATTCACTTGCCTGCGAATTTCATGAAGTCATTGTTTTTCATAGCTGACTAGTATTCCATTGTGTAAATATACCACATTTTTTGTATCCATTCCTCTGTTGAGGGACATCTTGGTTGTTTACAGCTTCTGGCTATTATAAATATGGCTGCTATGAACATAGTGGAGCATGTGTCTTTATTACATGTTGGAGAATCTTCTGGATATATGCTCAGGAGTGGAATAGCTGGGTCCTCAGGAAGTATTATGTTAAATTTTCTGAGGGTCTGCCAAACTGATTTCCAGAGTGGTTGTACCAGCTTATAATCCCACCAGGCAATGGAGGAGTGTTCCTCCTTCTCCACATCCTCACCAGCATCTGCTGTCACCTGAGTTTTTGATCTTAGCCATTCTGACTGGGTTGTTTTGATTTGCATTTCCCTGATGACTAAGGATGCTGAACGTTTCTTTAGGTGTTTCTCAGCCATTTGAGTTTCCTCAGTGGAGAATTCTCTGTTTAGCTCTATTCCACCTTTTTCGATAGGGTTAATTGGTTCTCTGGAATCTAACTTCTTGAGTTCTTTATATATATTGGATATTAGCCCTCTATCAGACGTAGGATTGGTAAAGATCTTTTCCCAATCTGTTGGTTGCCATTTTGTCCTATTTACAGTGTCCTTTGCCTTACCGAAGCTTTGCAATTTTATGAGGTTCCATTTGTCCATTCTTGATCTTAGAGCATAAGCCATTGGTTTTCTGTTCAGGAACATTTCTCTTGTGCCCATGTGCTTGAGACTTTTCCCCACTTTCTCTTCTATTAGATTCCGTGTATCTGGTTTTATGTGGAGGTCCTTGATCCACTTGGACTTGAGCTTTGTACAGGGAGTTAGGAATGGATCAATATGCATTCTTCTACATGTTGACTGCCAGTTGAACCAGCACCATTTGTTGAAAATGCTGTCTTGATTCCACTGGATGGTTTTAGCTCCTTTGTCAAAGATCAAGTGACCATAAGTGTGTGGGTTCATTTCTGGGTCTTCAATTATATTCCATGGATCTACCTACCTGTCACTGTAACAATATCATGCAGTTTCTATCACTACTACTCTGTAGTACAGCTTGAGGTCAGTGATTCTGATTCCCCCAGAAGTTCTTTTATTGTTGAGAATAGTTTTTGCTATCCTGGGTTTTTTGTTATTCCAAATGAATTTGAGGATTGCTCTTTCTAAGTCTATGAAGAATTGAGTTGGAATTTTGATGAGAATTGCATTGAATCTGCAAATTGCTTTTGGCAAGATGGTCATTTTTACTCTATTAATCCTGCCAATCCATGAGCATGGGAGGTCTTTCCATCTTCTGAGGTCTTCTTTGCTTTCTTCAGAGACTTGAAGTTCTTGTCATACAGATCTTTCACTTGTTTGGTTAGAGTCACACCAAGATATTTTATATTGTTTGTGACAAATGTGAAGGGTGTCATTTCCTTAATTTCTTTCTCAGCCTGTTTATCCTTTGAGTATAGGAAGGCTACTGATTTGCTTGAGTTAATTTTGTATCCAGCCACTTTGTTGAAGGTGTTTATCAGCTGTTGGAGTTCTCTGGTGGAGTTTTTTGGGTCATATAAGTATACCATCATTTCATCTGCAAATAGTGATATTTTGATTTCTTCCTTTCCCATTTGTATCCCTTTGACCTCCTTTTGTTGTCTAATTGCTCTAGCTAGAACTTCAAGTACTATATTGAATAGATAGGGAGAGAGAGGGCAGTCTTGTCTAGTCCCTGATTTAAGTGGGATTGCTTCCAGTTTCTCTCCATTTAGTTTGATGTTGGCCACCGGTTTGCTGTATATTGCCTTTACTATGTTTAGGTATGCTCTTTGAATTCCTGATCTTTCCAAGACTTTTATCATGAAGGGATATTGAATTTTGTCAAATGCTTTTTCAGCATCTAATGAAATGACCATGTGATTTTTCTTCTTTGAGTTTGTTTATGTAGTGTTACATTGATGGATTTTCAGGTATTGAACCATCCCTGCATCCCTGGGATAAAGCCTACTTGATCATGAGAAATGATCATCTTGATGTGTTCTTGCATTCAGTTTGTGGAAATTTTATTGAGTATTTTTACATCGATATTCATAAGGGAAATTGGTCTGAAGTTTTCTTTCTTTGTTGGGTCTTTGTGAGGTTTGGTATCCGTGAAACTGTGGCTCATAGAATGAATTAGATAGTGTTCCTTCTGTTTCTATTTTGTGGAATAGTTTTAAGAGTATTGGTATTAGGTCTTCTTTGAAGGTCTAATAGAATTCTGCACTAAACCCATCTGGTCCTGGGCTTTTTTTGGTTGGGAGACTTTTAATGACTGCTTCTATTTCTTTAGGGGTTATGGGATTGTTTAGATGGTTTATCTGATCCTGACTTAACTTTGGTATTTGGTATCTGTCTAAAAACTTGTCCATTTCATACAGATTTCCCAATTTTGTTGAGTATTGGTTTTTGTAGTAAGATCTCATGATTTTTTGAATTTCCTCAGATTCTGTTGTTATATCTCCCTTTTCATTTCTGATTTTGTTAATTTGGATACTGTCTCTGTACCCTCTGGTTAGTCTGGCTAAGGGTTTATCTATCTTGTTGATTTTCTCAAACAACTAGCTCCTAGTTTTGTTGATTCTTATTATAGTTCTTTTTTGTTTCTACTTGGTTGATTTCAGCCCTGAGTTTGATTATTTCTTGCCTTCTATTCCTCTTGGGTGTATTAGCTTCCTTTTGTTCTAGAGCTTTCAGGTGTGCTGTTAAGCTGGTAGTGTATGCTTTCTCCAGTTTCTTTTTGGAGGCACTCAGAGCTATGAGTTTTCCTCATAACACTGTTTTCATTGTGTCCCGTATGTTTCGGTATGTTGTACTTTCATTTTTATTAAATTCTAGGAAGTCTTTGATTTGTTTCTTTATTTCTTCCTTGACCAAGTTATCATTGAGTAGAGCATTGTTCAGCTTCCATGTGTATGTGGGCTTTCTGTTGTTTTTGTTGCCATTGAAGACCAGCCTTATTCCATAGTGATCTGATAGGAGGCATGGGATTATTTCAATCTTCTTATATCTATTGAGTTTTCTTTTGTGACCAATTATATAGTCAATTTTGGAGAAGGTATCATGAGGTGCTGAGAAGAAGGTATATTCTTTTGATTTAGGATGAAATGTTCTAGAGATATCTGTTAAATCCATTTGGTCCATAACTTCTGTTAGTTTCACTGTGTCCCTGTTTAGTTTGTGTTTCCAAGATCTGTCCATTGATGAGAGTGGGGTGTTGAAGACTCCCACTATTATTGTGTGAGCTGCAATGTGTGCTTTGAGATTTAGTAAAGTTTCTTTTATGAATGTGGGTTCCCTTGCATTTGTAACATAGATGTTCAGAATTGAGAGTTCTTCTTGGTAGATTTTTTTTTTTCTTTGATGAGGATGAAGTGTCCTTCCTTATCTTTTTTGATGACTGCTGGTTGAAAGTTGATTTCATCCGATATTAGAATGGCTACTCCTGCCTGTTTCTTGGGACCATTTGCCTGGAAAATTGTTTTCCAGCCCTTTACTCTGAGGTAGTGTTTGTCTTTAACCCTGAGGTGCATTTCCTGTATGCAGCAAAATGCTGGGTCCTGTTTATGTTTAAGTCTGTTAGTCTATGTCTTTTTATTGGGGTATTGAGTCCATTGATGTTAAGAGATATTAAGGAATAGTGATTGTTGCTTCCTGTTATTTTCAATGTTATTTTTATGTTTGTGTGACTATTTTCTTTTGGGTTTGTTGAAAGATTACTTTCTTGATTTTTCTAGGGTGTAGTTTCCCTCCTTGTGTTGGCATTGTCCATGTATTATCCTTTGTAAGGCTGGGTTTGTGGAAAGATATTGTGTAAATTTGGTTTTGTTCTGGAACATCTTGGTTTCACCATCTAAGATAATTGAGAGTTTTGCTGGGTATAGCAGTCTGAGCTGGCACTTGTGTTCTCCTAGGGTCTGTATGAGATCTATCCAGGATCTTTTAGCTTTCTGGTGAGCAGTCTGGTGTAATTCTGATAGGTCTGCCTTTGTATGTTACTTGACCTTTTTCCCTTACTACTTTTAATATTCTCTCCTTATTTTGTGCATTTGGTGTTTTGACGATTATGTGACGGGAAGAATTTCTTTTCTGGTCCAATCTATTTGGAGTTCTGTAGGCCTCTTGAATGTTTATGTTCATCTCTTTCTTTAGATTAGGGAAGTTTTCTTCTATAATTTTGTTGAAGATATTTACTGGCCCTTTAAGTTGGGAATATTTACTCTCTTCTATACCTATTATCCTTAGGTTTGATCTTCTCATTGTGTCCTGGATTTCCTGGATATTTTGGGTTAGGAGCTTTTTGAATTTTGCATTTTCTTTGACTGTTGTGTCAATGTTTTCTATGGTACCTTCTGCACCTGAGATTCTCTCTTCTATCTCTTGTATTCTGTTGGTGATGCTTGCATCTATGACTCCTGATCTCTTTCCTAGGGTTTCTATCTCCAAGGTTGTCTCCCTTTATGATTGTTTCTATTTCCATTTTTAGAACCCGGATGGTTTTGTTCATTTTCTTTGCCTGTTTGATTGTGTTTTCCTATATTTCCTCTTTAAGGGCTTCGAGCTGTTTACCTGTGTTCTCTTGTATTTCTTTAAGGGAGTTATTTATTTCCTTCTTAAAGTCTTCTATCATCATCATGAGAAGTGATTTTCAATCTGAGTCTTCCTTTTCTGGTGTGTTGGGGTACCAGGGATCTTTGTGGTGGGATAACTCGGTTCTGATGATGCCATGTTGTCTTGGTTTCTGTTCCTTATATTCTTGCCCTTGCCTTTCACCATCTGGTTATGTCTGGTGTTCGCTTGTCTTGCTCTCTCTGACTGTGGCTTGTCCCTCCTGCAAGCCTTTTTGTCAGTACTCCTTGGAGACCAGCTCTGAGAGGAATTTGGGGTTGGAGAGTTGTGGTACAGAGTCAGCTCTGGGGTGCAGACAGAAACCAGAAGTATCCTATCCCCAGCTGTTCCTTGGTTCCTGTGTCCTATGGCTCTTCGAGGGTCCCTATTGATTGAAGAATTTGAACAGGTCTTCCTGTGCTCAAAGGTGTGTCAGCACTCCTGGGAGACCAGCTCTCTCCTGGCACTGATTATGGAGCCCCCGGTCATGGGATCAGCTCCCTGGCCTCAGAAGGAAACCTGAAGGCCACTCCTCAGTCCCTGTGTCCTGAGGGTTGTGGGCGGGTCTCTCTGAGTAGAGGTGCTGACCTTACCCCTGATCATAGGCTTGTCCACACTCCTGGGAGAGTAACTCTTTTCCTGTGTTATTTGCATATGGAGTGGGCACAGACCTCAGGTGTAAACTGGAAGTCTCCTTTCCAAGCTGTTCCTCTGTCCCAGTGTTCTGCAGATTCCAGGCAGGTCCTGATGAGCAGTGGCACCTGTCTTACCTCTGTTCATGGACTTGTCCACACTCCCGGGATACTAGCCTTCTCTCTGTGCTATTTGGTTACGGAGCTCTGTGGCACAGACTGGTGTCCCTGGTCGCAGAAGGAGACCGGAAGGCTGCTGTCCCAGGCTGCTTGTAGGTCCCTGTGTTCTGGAGGTTCCAGGCAGGCCCTTCTGAACAGAGGTACTGGCCTTAACCCCTGATTACAGGCTTGTCCACACTCCTGGGAGGGCTTGGTTTCGGCTTTAATTTACTATGTAATGCTTGTAGTTTCCCTCCTTCTTTATATCTCAATTTCTCAAGTAAAAAAATCACATGTAGTCTCAGGATTATCAGACTCAAATGAAACCAACTATCTGAATGGACTTTGCAAAACTTATTAACTACAAACTATCAATAATCATCTCCCTTGTAGAAAATGGACATTGAACAAAAGGATCCCCATGAGCTGCAGAGTGCTTACTCTGTACTCTGTACAGTTCCAACCACTCTGTGTGAATGAACTAGTTAGCTAACCCACATGACAGTCTTTAAAAGGCAGTGTGACCACCATCTTGACTTTCCAAATGAGAACAAAGAACAATGGGATGACTCCCTTTCCCAAGATCATATAGGAAGTCAAAATTGGGGCTAGAAGCTTGAATTAAGTTCCCTGACATCAAAGCACTTAACCTCTTCTCCTGCCCAACCTAATCTCAAGTCAAAGATTGTGAAACTCACAGGGTCACAAACCTGAGGCATTGGAAGGAGACCACCACCCATAAAGCCAGTGTTCATGTACCTCTTCTGTCCTCTGACTCATGTGATAGTCACTGAGAGATTCTACTATGGGAGAATTAAAGGCATATAAGCAACCTAATTAACTTACGTGGGATCTCCATCTCCAGCTTAGTAAGTATAATAGTAAGATTATACATCAAAACCTCTGCCATTTCCATCTCCTACACCCGGTTGAGATATACCCTGATGCCAAGTATGCACATACGCCCACAAGGATGGTGTGGTAGCTTTTGCCAACAAGTCCAAAGTCTCTTCTGAATATGAAAAATGCAACACAGTATATATCTTTCAGGCCAGAGAGTCTGCTACACTGGCAAATATTTCTTTTAGCCACTGAGCAGGGATGGGCCCTGCAATAGGATGAGTTATACATCACAGAAAGACAAGATCCTGAATGGTAATGTTGGCAGAGTATGCCCTGGTAAAACTAGGAGCAGGTGGTGTGGAAATTAAAAAGCAACTGGAAAACAGAGGAAATTGTGGCATCCTTCATTTGGACTGAGAGGCAATTCTTGGTCCACTCCCCTGGAAATCACTTGGGGATAACCTAGCCGTTATTAAACATGGAAAGATCCTTTCATTACTAAGATCCTGTGCCAACATTTCTGCTTAGCAACATGTCAGCTTCACAGAGCCTGATTTAGGCCCAACATGAGAGGCTGTAGTAAATCCTGTCACTTAGCAATAGGCCAAAGAAGAGAGTACCTTCTGGAGGTATAATGAGGCCGCCAATGGAGTACACGGGTGCCTGGAAACACTGAGATAAAGAAGAGAACAGAGTGACTGAGTTACTCGTATCTTCCAGGAAGTAATGGGAGCTGTAAGTCTATTGACATGGCTACTGGAGAGTCTTCCGGCAACTTCCTAGGTTCCTGTACCAGACTCCTGACCAGACTCCTCTTAAGCAATAATCGATCTGTGATGACACATGGGGAGAAAGCCTAAACTCTAGGTTTTTGCTCATCTTGTGCAGTGACCGGGTTACAGGAACAAGTCATGAACCTGGGAGCCACCTCAGGTCCCTCTTTTATACAGTCTGTACCTAGTTCATGTTAATATGCTGTAATTTGGATGATAGCCAGAATCCAGCTGTCTCACTGCTTCATCCCATCTCCGCTGCCAGCATCTCTCATCAGGATTGGGCAGAAGTCTCCTCAATAGTCTTCTACTTTGTTCTTAACACATCTATTGTTTGAATGTGTAACCCCAAAATATTTTGCTAAAAACGCCAGCCATTCCCAGTGCAACAGTCGGGAGGTGGTGCCCAAAAGAGGACTCCGCTCCACATGGACATGGTGTAGTTATCAAGGTAGTGAGGCTGTGATTATGGGGGTGAGGTATCAGAAATTCCAGCTTGGTCTCTTCATGATGTTTTACTCTTGGCCTCTCTCTTTTCCCATGGGCTGGCACAACTTGAAGGTCCCTGTCGGAGCCATGACCTTGTTCCTGGATGTAAGCACTTCCAGGATGAGCAGATAAATGGATGTGTCTTCATCACATATTATTCACTCAGCTTTTCGATAATAGCAACATAAAACAGAATAGGACACTGAACATGTACATGTCAATCAAATCATGTTATGTCTATACGCCAACCTCCAATGAATGATTCGTCACTTCAATAAGGCATGAGTTCAGCAGATAAAGACACTTGATGCCACACACACGCGCGCACACACACACACACACACACACACACACACACACTAACATGCCTCTTGTCGCCTTCCTTACCATCTATCTTAATTCCCTCTCTGCCATCTCTACAGCAGCTTCACTGGATTCCTTGCTAGGCAGCAGATAGTCTACATGTTAATATAGCCCACAGTGGCAGAGGCCATCAGAGCTGCCAGATTGTGGGAAGAGCAGGAAAAAGAGCAGTCTTTGTCACCTACTGCAAGGGTGACCAGTCTAGTGGGTGGGGCACAGCTTATCCAGAGTAGATGGGGAACAATAAACAAGATATTTGCATAGAAGATAAACACAAATTTCGATTCTCAGAAAATCAAGGGGAACCTAAGCACACAGTATCCATGGGTAATTTTCGTGTGCCATTGTTTAAAGTTGCAGAATAAATCTATTCCCTTAGCTCCATGCTCAACAACAGCCTTATCTTGTGACTCCCCAAATCCTGGCAACTTCAAACTCCTATGTCTCCTTTTAGGTCCCCTAACTGTGGCCATAATGACCTTCTAAGAGCTACCTTGATTGTCCTTGTAGTCCTGGACTTGACACCTTCAGATTGCTGTTCCTTCTGAACAAAACACTAATCCTTTCACCCCTGCTTCTTGACATTAGAAAACTGGCTTGAATCAAACTGAGCTTTCTCTGCCTCCCAATGCCTTCCTTATCACCTACATACCTGCATACAGAATGTGAACACACACATTCATGCACACACACACACACACACACAAACACACAATGCACACACACATATAAACAATTACATGCACACACACACAAAACACACACATGCACACACATATAAATACTTACATGCGCACACATACACACACACCACACTGTGTGTGGTATTTCTACCCTTGGTTGCTATAATTCTGTATATTTAATCACCAAACCCCTTGACTTGTACTAGAACCATTAACTTGTGCTGTCTCCACCTACTAAATAGTTCTTTGTGTTGGGAACCAGTTCTTGTGCTTCAGTGTAACCCCGGCTGTGTGAGGTTCCTCTCAACCCTATACATAACAAACAAGTGGCTGAAGGAAAACAGCAGGTATCCCATCCATTCATGCAGGTTCCACAGCCTGGAGAGAGCGAGGACCAAGATTACAGGCAATGAGCCATGGGTAGGTCATCTAAATGTGCAATTGAGTCCAGGGAGGTGAAGTCAGGCATAAGAAACAGCATGGTAGACCCCAGAGCAGGGTGGACTCCTGCTAACTGATTGGAGCTATTAAGCTGGGAGAGAATGCAGCATCTGGAAAGGAGGCCAACTGTCCCCATTAAAAAGAAGGAGGAATTCAAGAAGCTGGGCCACGCATTATACCCCACAGTTTTCATAGCCAGTCTTTGCCCTGCCAAACTGGGAGTAGGCCCCTGGTGATAGCCTAACTGAACCATAGCAAATGAAATAGGCAAGATGAAATTCTCATGTCAGGTAGACCTTAAATCCTAATTGTGCCACTTGGCACCCACTTGCTGTGGTTTTTCTCCTCTGTGCATTGGTGTTGGTCAAAGAGTGCCTGTCTTACCCGGTGATGGCGATGAGGAAGCAAGACATACAAAACTTAACACTAGTCAGCCATTGCATGCTGTGATTTGCATGCGAATTGCACGGTGTGTTATTTACAATGAAACATGGGTTCAAGTTCTCCATTTCTCAAAAGCTTTGTGACCTTCAAGACGTTGGTTTTATCTCCCTTTCCTCTTCTGTACCACAGAGATAGTTATAGTCTTAGAGGGTTATTAAGAAAAATAGCGTTCTGAATTGTGGTAAATCATGCAGGACAGTTACTGGATTATAGTGTCATCTAAATATTTGCTGAACAAATGCATTATTGTTTTTATTAGGAACTCAGAACCTAATAGTTCCTCTTCCTGATTTGTAGCCCCCAAACCCTAACAGTAACTAACACAGGCAAAAGGAGCATTGGAGGTCCCTGGTGTCTCCTAGTTAGTGACCGACAAGCCCCGGCCCTTCCTGCTAGCCTTTCTGGCATAACAGGAATGAAGCAGCCCCAGCTTTCTGAGAAGGTCCCCAGAGGCTTGACAGTATGTAACAAAGTGGTGGGAGGGAGAAAAGCCAGCAGAAAAGGGCTGACCCACTGGGCTGGCTATGGCCCTGGGATCTATTTCCCGGTGTCTGGAAAGTTGCTGACTTCAGCCATTCCAGAGTGAAGCACCAGCCATGGTCAGAGACAGCACTGAGCGGAGCACGCAGCACAGCCATAAATCTGCAAGCCGATTATTTAAGAGAACTGACTTTCTGTGTTGCGATATTAAAGCAAATCTGCCTCCTGCCTATAAATCAGCAGAACTGTTCTCAGCTTCAGGCACTCTGTAGTGCTGGTTGGAGACGCGAATGCCTAGGAGGCACAGAATGAGAAAGAATAAGAGACTTACTTACCTCTTCGACATACTGTTCTAATGACCCTGCCTGGACTGAGCACCCCTTCCCTGTCCCATGACCTCAGGTTCCCAGCATCCTCTAGGGAGCTTTGAAAACACCAGAGGAACACCTGATGCTAACATTGCACTCTTGTGATCAGATGAAGTAGATAGCCTTAATCTGTTTAGAGTTCATGAAATTAAATATCAAAGATATTAAGTGAATTTTCCAGGACCACACAGTGTGATTTAGACTGCATCTCACAGCTCCAGCTCAGAGTTCTTCTTATGACGTTAAGTCAACCTTACCAAGAATCTTTGTATGTGTGGGATAGGCTAAGGAGGTGGCTTAGTGGGTAAAGTTCTTGCCACACAAATGTGAGAGACTAAATTCAAATCGCCTAGAATCTATGTATAACCAGGCATGGCGGCTCATGTCTAGTAGGAGGTGGAAACAGGAAAATCCCTGGAAGTTTATGGGACAGCTAGCCTGGCACTGACCTCCAAACGTGCACTATAGCACACTCGCACACACAAGAATATACACAAAGAGAGTGTCTTGGTATGTACAGTATTAAGAAATCTGACTAATAGCCTAGAAAACTAACTCAGCTCAAAATGCCCACATGCACATTGCCGTGGGCCTACTTTGCAGGTGATGCTTTCCACTGTATCAACAAAGTTCAGCACTGTATTAAGCCCATCCTTGGTGTCCCATCACCAGGAACAAAACTCAGGTTCTTAGCATGATACACAAAGGTCTTTGTGTTCATGGTTCTGCATTTGACTCTATGTCCTATAAATACAAATCGTTCATCTTTCTATCCTGAGAGATGTTTTCTGTGACCCACCTCCTACCCCAGGATGGATGGGGGCTCCTCTTCGCTATCTGTCTGTCACCCTCTACTCGCCTCTGCTAGCTCCTCTGCAGCATTTTCCTTACTAGCTCACTGTGCTCCACGTGCTGTGTCTCCCGACTTTAACTCTTTACAAGCAGGAAGCCTGTACTATGGCTCCAGATAGCACAGCAGGAATCCAATAAATGCTCGTGGGCTTGAATTCTCACCAGTAACTTACACAGGAAACAGTGTTCTTGATGATTTGTGTAGGAGATAAAAGCCCAAACACAATGAACACATTCTTTAGGGTGGTCCCAAACTAAGATTACAATGAGAGTCAAACTACAATGCTACAGCCAGCCAATTCAAGTGAACACACTGAATTTAATCTTGCCATTCCGTGTCATCCCAGAGAGAGGACGAAGAGACTCCAACATCTCACAGACATCTCACCCTTCCAACCAGCATGCCTCCAACATTCCTAAGAGATGACCAAATGCTTAGCCTTGAATAGCTGCTGCCCCATGCATCCTCTCCCTCAGAAGGTAGGCCATGACTCACAGGTAAAACCAGAGGGCAGAATATTTGTTTTAATTCACAGCTGTTGGGGTTTTCTCTGTATCACTCACTTCTCAACAGCTGAATCTATCTGCCACAGGAGCAGATATCTGGCAGGAATACTGGAGGCAGCAAGATGACAGATAGGAACTGGACTGCTAAGCTCTCTGAATCGAGAATCCTGAGCCTGTATTTTTTCTCCCTTGCTTTTCTCCCAATCCCCTCTGCCTCCTTTCTAAGCACTATTAAAAGGAAAAGGCTTGAGAAATGTGCTAATTTTGTGAGATGTTACTTTATGAATTTAGGGTCCTAAGTGATTTTGTTTCCAATAGCTGCTGACAAAAAAAAAAAAATCCTCCTTGCATTTCAATGCAGAGAAAATAATCCATCTACATTTAATTAATTTATTTACTCCATAAAATGACTGTAATTTGGGAATCACTAGTGTGATTTCCCCCCAGTTCAGGTTAATGTCTTATACATGGTCCTTGAAAGGACATTTCTTGCAGAGGGAGTTATTGGCTTTTTATTTAAAATGTTCTGGATGGGTGATTTGTGGGTATAACAAACCTAAATAATTTAAGTAGTCTCTATTTGCTGAGAACTGCAGTTTTTTTTTTTTTAAAGCAGATTTTAAATCTTTAAAGTTTCAGAGATTAAGATAGATTGGACAGGGATTTATTTGTTGCAGGAATTTCTGTTTCTTGTGTTGCTCCTTTCCCAGCATCTATTCTTTTCTCTTGCTCCCATCGAGCTTCGTGAAACATCAGAGGTGGAGAACACTGCACGCAGCCACCCTTCATAGTGTGAGCTTTCAGATGATGCAAAGTATATCTTGGTGCTTTAGCAACAAGACGGGCATAGCAGCTGGGACTGGGGCTGCAATCTCTTCTCAGCTTTTCACATTTATGCAGAATCTCCCAGAGGCCCTGAGTAACACATGTTGAAGCCAAAGGGTGAAGGTCGATGTATCCAGGGTGCCTCTGTGAGTGCAAGGCTGATTCAGCCTAGAACAGTACCTCTTGATTGATACTGTATGCATCCTATCAGCTCTGGCTACTTGCTGCACTTGGTTTTGTCCTCTTCATAAATCATTCAGACTCCCATCTCCTAGCAGTGGTGCAATGAGGCAATGCTGCCCAGGAGCACAGCATGGAACAGCCCTCACACATGATGGTGGCCACACTGTGAGCCAGAGCACAGGTTCTGGACAAAGACTCCTAAGATATACCTGTCCCTCAGCATCCATCTCTGCCCCAGCAAGTCTGGGTGAGCATGTCATTTCTAAGCAAGGCACGTTTTTCTGCAGTCTCTTTTCCAAAGAGCAAGTGGTGGCCATGTCTGAAATGCAGAGTCAGCAAAAAAGCAGCCACTCTGCCTGCAAAGGCCCGCAGAGACCCTGCAGAGAATCACCCCACCAGCTCTGTCCCTGTCAGCCTGGGTAGAAGCTCAGCTTTTCCCCTGGGAGTGTTATATTCTATGCCAGCTCCTAACTACCACAAGATTTTTACCAGTTTCTCTGAGTCACATGGACTCCAAATGAAACCAAGGTTTTGCTTCAGTTTTGTGCTCTTGTTATGGGAAAGAGTGTCCTTCTGAACACCTGAATGGATTTAGGTCTCAGTATAGAGAATGCAGACTTAAGAAGTTTATTTTCACTTCATGAGGTGATTGATTGGCAGCATTTGCTTTACTATAGATGACAGAAAAGACAGGACAGAAATGCTTCTGCAGTTCATGAGTCTGTAGTCTTATTTGTCCCTTTGCTAAAGAATTTTACAGGAAACGCCAACCAGGAACAAACAAGCAAACTACATGAGGTTTTCAAGTTCTGCCTTGTACAAGCCCAAGTACCTGACAGGAACTGCAACGGGCTGTCTCCTACTTCAGCTAGAATTAGAGGGAATGAAGCACATGACAGAGCAAAGAAAATGTATACAGGAAGATGGTTAAATTAAAATTGGAGCCCAACTTCACAGTTGACCCAAGTCCTGCCATCAGAGGTAATAGTCCTTCTTCATGGAAGGGTATGGGACTTTATTCTCCATGATATGAAGGCTTTGCCTGTCTATCTCATCTCCATTTTAAGTGGGTAGATAGATACACCATTTAAGGTCAACTTAATACATCCCTTGATACAGCATGAGGCACTGTGGAATTATGAATTTTGTCATCACCAACAAGAGTAGTCTGCAGAGTCACACATGGTCACAATCACAACTTCAAGCTGGTCAGAGTTCTGATTCACTGGCAATAACTTCCCTCAGAAGTCCTAGAAACAGAGATAGGGTACTACCTGGAATAAAATCATGTCTAAAGCAGAGAGTACTTCAGTGTTTGAGAAAGTTGCATATCAGCCACTATAAGAAGCTGAAAAAGAACTCAAGAAATAAAGAGGCTTCTCTAGGGAAGGCTAGGGAACGGAGGAAGCTGGGAGGAAGGGCTGGGTCATAGAGAGTGGTGAAGCACCTACTCTAAATTGCAATGAATTCGGACTGGCGATACAGAATGTCCAGTGTTTCTCCAGCACTCAGCCCAGTTTTGCTTCTTCTCACATCAGCTCCATAATTTGTCAACCAGTCAGAGGTAGAAAGCAGGATCATTAGCCAGATGGCAGCAGATCAGGTGTGTGACACTCCTTTCTACACCCAGTATCTTCAGTACTTCAGTTATTCAACCCTCTCCTGCTACAGTCAGAGACAAAGACTCTTCAGAAGACTTTGCTTGGGTTTATTCCATAGCAAAATCGTTTCTTCAGGTTAAAAAGAAAAGCCCAATGTACCAAAGAAATCAAGGTGTAGCTCAATGGCAGAATGTTTACCTAGAATCGTGAGGCCCTGGCCTGGATGCCAGAACCACAAATCAAAATAGCAAACAAGTGATTTAAGAATGAGGCAGGCGGATTTCTGAGTTCGAGGCCAGCCTGGTCTACAGAGTGAGTTCCAGGACAGCCAGGGCTACACAAAGAAACCCTGTCTCAAAAAACAAAAAACAAAAAACAAAAAACCCAAAAACAAAAACAAAAACAAACAAACAAATAAACAAAAGAGTGTAAAATTGGAGCTCTGTTTCCAGTGAAGAGGCAATGTCGCAGGTTCATGGGCACTCTGTGAAATCCATACCTCTTGTTCTATGATGTAAGTCATTTTAATTATTTATTTTTGTTTGTGTGTGTGTGTGTGTGTGTGTGTGTGTGTGTGTGTGCGCGCGCATTGGGGTTTTGCCTGCATGTATGAGTTGTGGGCAGTGTGAGGGTATCAGATGTTGAAGTTAACAGACAGCTGTAAGATGCCATGTAGGTGCTGAGAATTAAATCCTGGTCCTCTAGACCAGCAGTCACTGTGTCCTTAAACCACTGAGCATTTGCTAGGGAATTCAATAAAAAAAAAAAATCAGCCCCAAGTAGGATGAAGGCTTGAGTTGAGTTTGAAGTCTCCTGAAACATGTGGAGTGCTTCGAACTCTGACACATGTGAATATTAGCCTGCACAGTAAAACCATCATGACTAATTCAAAGTAACTACAGGAAGTTATTTGGGGGATGCTGGTGGCAGGGGTGACTGAGAGCACTGGGTTGTGGGGAAGGAGCCTTGCATGAAGACTGAATGATTTATTAACCCCCAGAGAAGGTGTTTCACACAGGGCAAGCCAGAGTTCCCTGGCAGGGCAGCAGTGGTGAAGGGCTCTAGCTGTAAAGTCATCCTAGTTTAGTGTTTATAACAATAGGGCTAAGAAGAATTCAAAGTGTCAAAAATGATTTAATAAGGCTTGGCTTTCAGGTCTTTCCTGGAATATGATCCTTATCTCTTTTCTAAATAACCAAACACTGCAGAACTTGGGGACTAGTTTCTTGCTCTGATTTCACAGATCCTTTTTCCCCAGCAAAGAAACAGTAGAGGAGGAAAGATTCACAGGCCCCTGAGCTTTTGGTGAGACCAGCAATGCAACATCATCATCATAATATTTAGGTGACCATTTGGGTTAATGAATCCACTTGATTTTAATTCTACCCCAAATGTAATCTTTTGAAACCTCTTGATTTGCTTTCCTGGGCTTTCTGATGAAACATAAAGAGGTCCCTTAAATCCAATGAAAATTTCTATTTTAAATTACTTATTGAGCCATTAGACTGAACTTGATGTCACTCACTACAAAATTGTGCAGTAGCAAAGATGTACAAAGTGGCTTACCAATGAGCCACTTCACCCCCTCAGAAATGGGAAGCACCAAGAAAGGTGGGCATCTTGAGGGGAGGTCTTTAATAGCTCATGTAGCAAAAATATACAAGAGGAAAGTCTAGAGTTATTATTCTATAAGACCAGTGATTTCCAGAGGTCTACCAAAGTGGAATGGGGGCATTAAAAAGATTGTTTATACTGACAGTTTGCCAGGAAGGGGGATCTTAAGTTCAGTCTCAGTGCACACAAGTAGTAACTACCCAGAATAAGTATATATGTTAATTACTTGACTAGAATGACCACGGCTCTTGTGCATGCACATTCAAACATCAAGTTGCACACCCTAAACACATACCACTTTAGTATGCCAATAACATTTCAATAAAGCTGTAAAGTTAAAGATTTAAAGGGCTGGAGAAATGATTCAGTGCTTAAGAGCACTTGCTGCTATTGCAGAGGACCTGGGTTTAGTTCCCAGCACTCACATGATAGGTCACAACTGTCTATAACTCCAGTTCCAGTGGATGCAGTGCCCTCATCTGACCTGTGTGAGTGCCACACATGCATGTGGTGCAATATATATACATTAGCCAAAACATGATTGCACATAAAATAAATAATTCTAAAAAATTAAAATTTAGAGTAGGAATTTAATATTCCTCCCTAAAACAATGCTTGTTATCTGAATTAAGTCCTCCAGCACCCCAGAGACTTAGAGAGCAGGCACACAAAGACACAAGCTAACAATAACTGAAGCCTAGCACAACAGAGAAGATGGGCAGAGCTCGGCAGGACACCCCTCTTGGCAACTATCCTAGCACAGATCCAGCAGTAGCAATCTAAGTCAAATACCCCTAAACAAAGACAGTCCAAAGATGGTGCATTCATGCTAGAAAGAAATTACAGTAAAGCTTGCCCCAACTCTCTGAGTCAAAAGGTAAGCTGTTTCTACCCTCTACTTCCTCATTCAAACCATGGCAGTTCCATTTCTAATTCAGTGTTAGGCTGGGAAGGTTGCAAATTAATTGCAATTATGCCTTTTTTGTGCCAAGTGATAATTTACCGCAATTAATTATCAAAAAACCTACTGCTGTCAATTATGATGCGAGCTCTTGAGTGGGGGAGGAGCCATTTGTGAGCGTGGGGAGTCTGTAGCAAAGTTATGTTTTGCTCTTTTTCCCCATTTCCAATTAAGTGATTATAATTTGTTTTCATTATGCCAGACACAATAGAAAAACTAACAATGTTACTCTAACCTCTTTCTTAATCTAAATATTATCTAGCCTTACGCTGTCCTATTGTGACACCTGCAAGTTGTGCATCGAGGGAGGCACACTTCAGAATTAATGAGTGCAGCTGTGGTCTCTCTTATGGCAGCACTTGTGAAATAACCTCTTTAAAGTGCCATTACCACAATATTGACAGAGTTATTTATAGCACTGCAAACCCTCCCCATCATAACAGAGGACTTGTCACCCATGGCAAGCTCATGATGCTGTCATTCCCTGGCCTTCATTCAGAACCTGGAAACAGATACCAGGTGGACTACATTTCACAAATGAGCTCCAAAGCATATCCAAGAAACTTGGCCAACGTGAGTGGGATCATCATGAATAGATCCAATGGCTGTGACCACTTGTAGTAAACAGAGCCAAACTGAGCCCAACTACCACAGAATCCAGCCCCTGCTAAGGGGCAGGTTATCCAGGTATAGGAGACAGGGCATGTGTGACTTGATCCAACACAATTCTGCAGGGAAACAAGCACCTCGGGATGTGAAATCGATGATTAAGTGTCAAAAGTTTCCAAGGTACACAGATAATGTCAGAAAAATTCCTTTACAAACGTGTTTCAGGCAATTCTATTCACTAGGTGTGCTATGTTTTGTAAGCAGGTAAACCAATCTATGACCCATTGGCTAGCTTCAAAGTCCTGGGACATGAAGCCCAACCCATGTGTAGATGACAATGCCATATCACAATGTCAAAATCATGAACAGTTCTGATTATAGAGAAATTAACATTTGCATTTTGGGCAGTTAAATTTTAAGCTCTTTGTGGGTGATGAGGACTTCCTATCTGTGTTTCATTAGCTCAGCACTGAATATGTAATTATCAACTACCATGTAAATTTCAGAATTCTTTGCAAGAGCCAGTCAGTGTAGAAGGCACACCTCTGGGTCCTTTATGATCCAAGCTTGTAAATCGCTTGTTTCTTCCTCTTCAGAATACCACAGTGTAAAACAAGAGAGCGTTACTCTTGAGAGTCACAAACATCCTTGCTAATTTAAAGTAAATGCTTTTGGGCCACTTCCCCCAGAAAGCAGCAGGTCTCCAGGACAGAATATTGATCTCCAGATTCATACCATGGAACTAGAAGAGGAACTTTGGGACACCAGCTCTCAGCACCTGATGGAAATGCTGAACACAGACACCAGGTCTTCTCCTCCTGCGCATTAATCCCAGTGACAGGAAGAAAGCCCAGTGACTCATAAGACCTCTGCATAGAATCCAGTGCCCTACCCACTCCCCAGCCCCACCCTTGGACAATAGCAATGAGTGAGACAGTGGGAAGAATGGGGTGACTGTGTGACTTAAGAGGCCCAGGGGTAGGGCACAGTTGAGATGTCACTTCTCAGCTCACCTTTTCCCCAGGGTGATGGGTTTGGCTTCTTGGGGCACTTAGGGCCAGACCATGGTTCTGTGTAAGCCTGGATGTTGGCCTGGGGTTTAATTTCTCCTTCCTACCTGGATTCTCATTATATTCTGTAACCCTGGCCCTAACTTCCCACACCTCACCACTACCCTGAGCCCAGTGGATCAGAACTGCCAAGCAAATAGGTCAATATCTTGCCATCTTCTCTCCCCACCTGGCCTAGGGAAGCAGAAAGACAGCAGTAAGATGAGCAGAATGCATAAGACCCTTTCTGTGAGTTCACATCTCAGTTTGCAAACAGGCTTTCCTAAGTGACTCTGACTCAGAGAGCTTAAATTGATGTAGTATCCCCAGGTAAACCCTGCCCATGTTCTGTTCCATGGACACCTCGATAGCTCTCATATACCTACAGGAAGCCAAGGCATGTACCCATTTCATAGAAAGAAGGTTGCCATTTGTCTTAGGCTACAAGACCAAACAGTTCTATGTGTGCAGAGCTTAACTCAGCCCAGGCCTCTTCTTGAATCCCATGCCTGCATTTATTGGGAGGAAAAGACCTTTTCTCTTGCAGAAAGCTCCTATAGATGGGGCTTGCTGCATTCATTCACAAAGTGATTTTTTGAGAGACAAACCTGCCATAAAAAGAGATGAGGGTGAGGTTGGAGAGCCAGAAGAGTTGATAGTCTAGTCCCAGCCCTGCCATATCTCATAGCACATTTTCCTGTGAGCATTTTTGTCTGCAAAGTGAATGGCTTAACCTAGATCTGAAGTTTGGATTTCTAATGCCCTCTGGGCCAAGACTAGCAGTGCCAGCCTCCACAAAATGTTCAGAACCACAGGGAATAAAAGAATGCCTCTATCACTTCAGGACATTTTTTTACTTTAAAAAACATCAGCTGTGCTTGGGCAGCAAAATCTGTGTACAGTCTGAATCTATTCTGTGATGGCTAGTTACAAGCCCTACCTGTTGACTACACTACCAAAGAAAATGATATTAAGGGTATTTCAATTGTTCATTTATGAAGTGACCCTCTTCAGAAATATTTAAAATGTTTGTGATAAAAATCAGTGAAATTAAATATAGATTCCTTAAGCTTTTTATGTATTTAATGTGTGTGTTCTATATGCTAAATATGAAAAACAAGCTATTTATCCCTGGGCTGTCATTGGTTCTGCTTCTGCTTTTGACATTAATCCTGAATGCCTAGAGAAATTGGAGAGTGTAAAGCAACCAGGCCAGGAAGCTCTGAAGGCTGCTGTGTCTGAATGCCACCTTCAAGGTAGCTGCCTCTAGTCTGTTCGTTGGCCCTGACCAAAAGTTCCATATCTCCACAGTTAGATTTTGTTTGTTCTGCTAGTTGGTTGGTTGGTTGGTTGGTTGGTTGGTTTGTGTGTTGGGTAGTTGGCTTGATGCCCCAATGAGTTTCATTAGGATTACTTACAGACAATGAATGTGGGGTTATTTACAACAGAGGCAGCTCACCAGTGGCCACACCATGGAGAAAATGTAATTCCTTCACCCACCAACCATTAGGTGCCAATAGATCCTCAGAGAACAGTGGCACCCTGTAAACCCTCCCACTTTCCATGAGAGAATGTTGATAGACCCAAATCTTGAGCAGGTCTTGTGCAGGTCATCAGAGCTGCTAAGAGTTCAATGGTCTAACACCATGCCCTGCCTAGCAGACTGAATCCCATAATACTCTATCCCCTTTCCAGTGCTTACATGTTTCTGGTCTTTCTTCCTTGATGGTCCCTGCTCCTTGGAAGAGGTGATGTTTATATTTCATTTAAAGCAGAAAAGTCAAAAGTGACCTTGTCTTAGCACTTAGATTAACCCTGAGTCTCTTCAGGAACAACTATCCAATGCTAAAAGAAAAGTTAAGAGCAGCACTGATCTATGGCATAAATATAAGTATTTAAAAAGCACTTTGGCAGGTAAATCATGCTTATTTAGCAATACAACAGAAATTTGTTCTTCATTAGGGCCTACCCCCTATATAGCAACAGCCTTTTGAGCAGACTTTACTAACAAGTCTTTCCTGTAAGGCAGGCCTCAGATCTAGTCAGACAAAATTAGTTACAGCCTTGACCGTCATACCAGTATTACATCATTTGTCACATCTTGCTTGGCTGATTTGTTGTATAGCAAGCAGAGTCTACGGCTGAGTGGGATTGTTACTGACAATTCTCCACTAACAGCCTGCACAGCACCTTCTAACACTGAAAGTAAAGGAGGAAACATCCAGCTTAGTTTCAGATCGATCTCTCTATGCCCTACAGCCAATGTATGCAGTGTCTCCAGCACCCAAGTCTACTCACAAAGTTCTAATGAACAACCCACAATCATGGTAGTAGCCTGTATTGTCTCAGGATCCAACAACTCACAAAGAAATAGAGTACGACCCAGAACCTCTATTTTCATTTAATTACTATGGTTTCTGCAAGTGGAGTGCTTTATTCATCCATCCAAGGTACATTTGTTCAAACTCTTGTTTATGTTTTTAAGCTTCTGCACACATATTTACCACCACAGCTGTTTTTCCATCCCTCTACCTTCCCATGGTGATTCTATAGAGTCATACCCTTTCTCTGTGTGCATAAGGTCAGAGGGAAGCAAATGTGTGGTGACCCAGACCAAGCTAACTGCCCTAAGGAAAAGAGAGTTAGTGATGATATTCAATTTCTTCCATCCTGAAGTCCACTCTTTGTGACTGGGGGAGAGGTCAGTGGAGGGAGAGATGGGTTTGAAGGAGATAGGAGGAATCGAAGGTCACTCTGTCCCTTTCAGCAGCCAATATGCCTACTTCCATCAGTACATTTTCAATACTGCATTATAACTTTAACTATTTATTTGCCTATTTCTTCTACTACAGTGCTAAGTTCCTTGAAGATATGTTTATGGCCCTAAGACTTATCAAAATATCTAACATAGTGACTTAATACTTTTATATTAAATGCTTTTCTTCCTATTTTATATATATTTTGAGTATATGAAGTTAATGTAGGTAGAATTATGACGATGGGGTACTTGGGATGCTGGAGCATAAACAAGTATAATTTATAATTATACATATAAATATATCTGCTTGATGTCTATCTTTTCTACTCCAGTATGGTACCAGCAGTTAGCATAGACACTAACATATACTATGTGATGAATAAGTAATTTCTACATGATGAAAGAAATGAGGGGGAAACAGAATTTTCAAGATTTTTATTGATCTCAGTATGTCCCACAAAGTATTTGGCTCCATTACTTTCTCAGACTGACCTGATAGAAACCCTCCTCTGAAGCAGTTGCTTGATACTTCTCTGGATCATAGCATCCAGAAATGTTGAAAGAAAGCCCTACATAAAGCTCACAAGCCTACATGATAAACCAGACTGACAGTTAAATCAGAGAGACCTTTTTCATAATTTAATTAAACTCCCTTAAATATAGACATTAGTCAAGGACAACTTTATTGATTGCATCTAATTGCACATATTTTCTTACACTTTTACTGAGGCCTATTTTTCAACCAGCTTGAAGGCTGGTCCCATTTCTGAAAGGGGATATGCTACAGTTGGATTTTAATTCATTACCTCTTGGACATACTGTCATTCCCTGGCTAGTACCAATCTGTTACAAAATGTGTAATTACTTATAGGACTCCCGTACTACCATACTGTATCTAAGTGTTAGCACTTTGAAAATTCTGCCTTTTCTTCATTTCACTCATCAGTCCCTCAAAAAAACATTATTGGGTCCTTATCATGCACTAGAAATACAAAGATGAAAGTAATGCAAGACTGCTGTCCATGGATACCCAGAAAGGTAGAGCAGTAGCTGAATACCTAATTTAATATGCTTGCATGTGTATGTGGAAACATGGTAGTCCAGAAGATGTAGTTGTCTCATGGAGAAGAATTGAGACAAGCTTTTGATATGGACTTTAGGTGCAGCAGGAGTTGTCCAGACCTGCATCACCAGATAAGAGCATTCTAGGAAATATAACCATGGTGTTATATTGCAGATGTGTTGTCAAGAGGCAGCAAGGATCAGTGAAAGCACTGAGTGTCTGGGGTGCAAGGATGAGAAGCAGATCTCACCAGATGGGCAGCCAGGGACTACTAAGAAATATCTTCTCCATATTGCCAGCACAATTACCTTTCAGTCCAGAAAGATGACTCTAGCCAGTATGTGGGAAATGAGACGAATAGATTCCATCCTTCTAGATGAAGACAAACTTCACTGACACCTCCTTCTGAACCTGCCACAGACCCATGAAAGCCCCCAGACCAAGATTAGAACCATCTGCAGAATTTATAGAACTGAGCAACACAGTACTTACAGGAAGGCAGGACACCAGAAGGAGGACCCGGTAATAACAACTACCATCTAATAAGTCCACGCCACCTGCTCTGAGGTGCGCCAGCTGAGCCTTCCTGGCAGCCCTGCAAGGAATGAATCACTTTCCTTCTTCAAGAATGAGACACTGGGGCATAAAGTGTGTGCTCAAGGCATCTCAGCCCGATAGAGGCAGAGCCAAGATTCATACCTGTGTCTACGATATTCTTCTAAACCTCCAAGCTACATGCCTACCATCACAGGCTAGGCCCCCATTCACAAATGAAGTCAGACCCTTCATGAATTTAGTGAATTACCAGACATCACTGGAGGCTGGCTTTTGGACTCTATGGTTTATTTCATTGATTTAACTAGTCCAAACCCATTGTAACTCATTGCCAAAATATTCCCTGCTTCTCCATAAGTCAACTCTATCCTCTGCACCCATACCCAGCCAAGTTGTTGCCTCCTCCAGAAGACTAGGACCTGGTTGAATTCTCTTGCTCTAAATTTTTGGTGACTCTCCTTTCTTCACTTAGCAATATCACTTGTTGCTCTGCAATTTATCTTTCCTATATCTGTTTCTTCCCTATCCCAGACCCACTAAATCTTGTTTTCTGATGGGTGTGGACTATGTTATACTCATATTTTTAATACCCAGGTCTTGATATTCTACCTGGTATACAAACAGTAGTATTACTGGTTGGATAAATGGAGACAGTTTTCACTGGACTGATTAGAACCAGCCATGGCATTTCTACAGACCTACTTAATGAAATTTCCAACAAGCAATTCACAAAATGTACCTCAACCTGTTTTCTGGTTCTGAAAATTTTGATACAGACCATTAATAATTATACTTCCAGCCAACTATCCCTGGAAAATGCTGGTGCTCCTGAGGGATTTTTCCTTGAAATCAGGAGGGTGGGGCTTGGGTTCCTGTGCTTTCTTTGTCTCCTGGGTGATTGGTTATTCATGAGTCACTCAGTCTCCAAGAGGTGAATAGATAAGCTCAGCCAGTCTCTCTCAGTTCCAACTTCAGACCTTCCCAAGAGCAGGCTTTGAAGGAGGAATGGCCAAAGGGGTGGCCATGGCATGCAGGTAGAGAAGGTGTGTAGAGAAGGTGTGCTATGTGAAAATTATAATCATCTTGATTGATGGTTATTGATCCTAGCAGGGCCTCAAAAATAAAAGGCAAGGGCTACACCTTTGAGCCATATCCTCAAACCTATTAGTTGTGTATACCTGTTAAAGCAAATCACCAAGAACTTGATAGCTCATTACTAATCCAAATCTGTTTTATAGTTCTATAGCTTAGAAGTCTAGCATAGGTGTCACAGAATATATACCAATATGTTGGCACTCCTTCCTAAGATTTCCAGAACAGAATCTGTGCCCATGTTTTTTCCAGCAGCCACTGAAGGAATGCCTCTGCCTCCTGACTCCTTTTCCATCTTCAAAAGCAACAACCCTGCTTCTAATCCTGCTTCCAACAACCATCTCCTATCCAACTCTCTTTTTCTACCTTCTCCTATTTCCCCTAAGGATTCTTATTTCACTGAGTCCACTTAAACAATATAGAATCGCCCTGGTTGATTCTTCCCCTTTGCCATGTAATATAAGCTATCACAGGCCCTAGAACTGTGGTATGAGCATCTTTGAAGAGAGCATAATTAAGCCATAGCCAGGTGGAGGGTACAGAATGAAGAGGGAGGCATCATGGGATGGGGGGACCAGCTCCACCCACAGTGCTTTGGAGCTGTAGCCCTGAGTCTAGTAACACTCATGCATGTACTAGTTGGTGAGTTTGAACTAGCACTTGCTTTTGAGTTTGAACCAGCCATGTAACATCTCTGGAGTTTACTATGTTCCTCTTCCTCCCAAAAAGAAAGGATTGTGGGAGTTAAAAGTCTTTTTTAATTAATGAAGCTTGGCCAAGAACAGGTACTTCATGAAAGAAAAAGAGCAAGAAGTTATCTTGTTGGACCAGTGGGAGCCAGGAGAAGGATGAAAGGAAACACAGACAGAAAGGTAAATAGAAATTCATGCCGTGAAAAGCTTTAGATGCCAACTTTTATTTCATAGGCCATGAAATGTTATCAAAAGCACAGGCTGGAATAAGTGAGTGACTTGAGCATTTTCCAAGCATGCAAGAATGTTGAGCGCATTTAAATGAGTAGCTTTGGCTTGCAGATTCCCTAGAGACAGGTAGGCCAGGCCCCTCACAACTAGACTTCACATTTTAAGTCAACAAGATGAAAATAAATCCTTCAATTCTGTTGCTGCCAGTGGTGAACAGCATGGTGCCCGCTAAGCACTTGGTTCATGTTCACACATAATTTTAATTCTCCCTTAACTCGAGATTCATGGATTTTCAATTTACCAACATCTGGAACAGTAAGGGCATTGGAAAAGCCATCCTGGGAACTTGCCACTTACACAGTGGGGCCTCAGTAAACATTTGTTATCAAAAACCCCAAGCATCAGAAAAGGAGGATTTGGAAGGCAAAGCCAGTTCCTTTGAAGTGAAGCAGAATTTGAAGAGTTTCACTGTGACATACTGAAAAGTGTATTTAGCAAATGAACAGTTGGTGAAAATCATCAGCTAAGGTTAGCAAGACATGCTGGGGAGGGGGGCAGGGAGTCTAAAGTCTTTGTGCATGAAGGAAGTGCTTTGGGTTTATGTTCATTTTCTCAGAATCAAACGCACACACGCACACGCACGAGCACACACATGAACGCACGCATGCAGAGAAGGGCAGTTTCTACTTGGAATTATCAAGCAATCTCCCTGAGCACTATGAGGGAACTGTGGTGCCTCCAGTGACAATGCCATCAAGTATTCTTAATTAATTCTAAATAAGATCACAATGTTATTTTGTAAATCCCCCTGCTGTCCAATTATTTGTATGTAAACTGACATATTGTTATAATGAACAGTTTTGCCTTCATTTTTAAAACAATTTTCCTTTGAAAATTTCACACATGTATAAAATATTCTGATCCCTTTTATTCCATTCTCTTCCTGCTCCTGATAAACCCTTCCTCCTCCAACAAGCACCCCTCCAATTTTCCTGACTTTTATTTGTGTGTTTCTTTTGTCACCTACTTGGACAAGCAAGAGGAGAGGGCTGCCTATAGGAGCACAGATGGCTTACAGTACCACAACACGTAGAAAGTTAACTCCCTTCTCCAGCAATCACTAGCTGCCAAGAGCCCCTCAGGAAGGATGGACTCATGAGCCCCTCTCCAGTTCAGGATGTTGATACCCTCCCTCCAGTCCAGATAACTGCAGCTGTGGGTGCATCTATGCATTGGTCCTATCCTGTGCAGAAGAATGCTTGCAGAACTCTTCCTAATTTTCCAGAGCTCACATTCTCTCTGCTACCTCTTCCTCATTGAAACCTGCACCTTGGAGAGCGGTGATACAGATGCCCTGCCTAAGCCTGAGCACTCACTCAACAGTCACTCACTCTCAGAATTTTGACAATTAGGAGTCTCTGCATTAACTGCTACCACTGCAAAAAGAAGCTTCTCTGACCAAAGCTGAGAGCAGCGCTAATTTATGGGTATGAACATAAATATTTACAAAGCAGGTTGATACCTTTACATTCAGCCAAACAATATAATAGATCTGAACCTGAGACTTATGACATCCTCAGCCATGGGTTTTTGACCAGGTTTACAGGTGTGAAATACCCCCAGTGGATCAACCAGGTTTA
>JADRCH010000098.1:8554964-8616803 GCA_019843965.1 Rhynchomys soricoides | reverse complement strand
AGTGGATCAACCAGGTTTACAGGTGTGAAATACCCCCAGTGGATCAAGCCTCAAGTCCAATCAGAAAATTGTTGACTACTCTTCTCAGAATTTTGCCTCTATTGCACTAATGGGCATATTATGCCTGGCAGATTGATATTATAGCTGTCAGTTTCACAAATAACTAACGACTCTTGCAAACCCTTTTCCTGTAGCAGCCTGCTTAGCACCTTCTTGCTCTATGAGCTCTAACTACTAGGGAAGAAGCTTCCAATTCAGTTCTCCACTTGATTTCTCTCTGTCCAACAACCAACATGTGTGTCAGCAGTTTACTATTACCATCTAGTTCTCGTGGGCAATCAAGAGCAATAGCTATACCCTGCATTGCCTTGGGGGCCTCTGAGATCTCCATGAACAACAACTTATAGGGAGGTAGCTACATCTGGTCCTGAGATTTCCATTTAATAACCACTGAGAGCAGAGTTATCCACCTACCCAGGGTACCTCTGTTAAAACTCGAAAAACGATATTTTTAAAATAAAGTGCTTCTCCAGATTATAGGAAATTGAGTGAAAATAGTGTTATTGCACCAGTCTCTGCCCACAAAACGAGTTCTGAGTTCCTGACTTAGAATGTCCACAGGAGACTTAATCACACTCCACAGTGTTTTTATTGCTCCAGAAAGCTCCCTTTAAAGTATAGATTTGGTTGTGAGCAAAGGACTAGGGAGTCGGAGAGAGTATATCTAGAACTCTCTGAGCTGGTTCCCTGTGGGTATTATCTCATTTGATCTTCATAGGAGACCCCGAGAGCAACTACAGGACCTTTTAAAATGAACTGAAAAGAGTTTAATTTCTTTTCAACAATCCTTTGTCCAGCAAGTGGCAGAATCAAAATCTGAAGCTAGCCTTCTCAGCCATCACCTGATGCTAGACACTGAAAAAATACAACCAAGATGAGCCTCTGCTGCAGCAGACGCTGAAGCCCACAAAGGGTACTGAAACAGTCTTGCTAATTAGGTGACCTGTGTTAAAGGAAGCACTGTCAAATCAGAAATTAATCACTTTCCACCTCTAAAAAGAAACCAAGAGAGAAATCAGCCTATAAATGAATGCCCCAACTGCAGCTGAAGGCTTGTCGGATAATTATTGCAACCATCCACATGACAATATATGCTCGAAGTGCATTTATCCTCACATCATATGAGGTTGTTGCTAGTCTCACATGTCGCAGATGAAGAACCAAGGACACAGTGAAGGCACGGAGTAAGTGGCAGAACTACAAGTCCTCTCAGAATCACACTATCCCCATAATGGAGATGTGGGCTCATAAAATGTCAGTAAATACAGAACTACACTAAGATAAGTGTGTCTTTTAGAAGAGACATGAAGGGACTCTCATTTAGGAAGTTTGCCTGCTCTTTGTGTATAGAAGCTGATAGAAGTTATTCTAGTTTGATATGAAGACATACCAAAGCAGAAAGGGATGTCTCAATCATGGTCCATTATGAAGGGGAGTCAAGGGCAGGAACCTAGAGGCAGGAGCTGAAGCAGAGACCACTGAAGAATATTGCTAACTGGTTCACTCCCCTGCTAACAGGTTTGCTCTGCCTGCTTTCTTATACAATTCAGGACCATCTGCCCAGGGGTAACACTGCACACCAAACATTAGTCAAGAAAATGCCCCTCAGATTTGTGTACAGGCTGTCCTGATGGAAGAATTTCCTCAACGGAACTTCCTTCATCCCCAATAATTTTAGCTTGTGGTTTACAAACAGAAACAAACAAAGCAAAACAACATAAAACAGCACAGGAGTACTTCTGAAACTATAACCAAAGGTGACATTATGTTTTCAGGAAAATATTGTTATGTTTTCTCAAGGAAACATATTGTAAGCAACAGCAGCAGTCCTGCGGGCAGCTCTAAAATGTTAGCTTGAATGGTGGGCATGATGCTCTTCACCCAGGGTGGGGGGCCACAGTAGTTCTAACAACATGGATTATTTCCTTTTAGGAGTAGTGATGTTAGAAAAAATCATGGAGACTGAAAACATCGTAGAAATGTTGTCGTGTGGAGCTGCTCCCGCCACTGAAGTCCTGAAATCTTCATTTCCAGGCCCCCCTTTGTAAATGGACATCATCTGAACTAAAAACGTCCATTGTCTCCAGAATTTAGTCTTATTGTTCTGATAGGAACATTTCCAATTAAAATATGTACATGGAAAAAGAGAGAGAATTGTTTATCCATAGAAGCAATGACAATTAACATGTATACAGAGTTTGGCATTTATAAAAATCTTACACATTTATATCTCAGTTGGGTCTGTTAACATATCCTGGGAATATATTTTTAATCATACAGAGTTTGTTTTGAATATAAATAAATAATCAAAAAGGGCACCCCGTTTGCCTTCCGGGACTATAATACAATAAATATGGCATTCCTTAGTAGTGAGCAAGTGAGCATGAACAGAGAAATAGAAATGGTGTTAAAAGCTATAGAAGAGAGGCACTGGGGACTGGGAGAGCTTGTCACAGAAAATCCTAAGAGCGACTGAGAGATATAGTCTGGAAAGCAGTACCAAGGAAATGAATTCACTGCACTCTAAGGAGAGCTGATAATGAATGTAAATACCATCCTGCCTGTAAAGGCCTTTCTAACGCTATTGACAACACTTTGGTTCCGTTTGTCATTTCCGTAACAAAATACTTCCCGGAAGCAACTTACATTTGCTTTCTATTGCTGTGACCAAAACCAACTTGGAAAGAAAAGGGTTTATTTCAGGTTATGCTTGAAAGTCCATTGCGGAGGGAATTCAGGGGAGCAACTCCAGGTATGAACCTGGAAGCAGGAACTGAAACAAATACCATAGAAAAACACAGCTTACTGGCTTGTTCCTCATCCCTTGCTCAGCCTGCTTTCTTGTAGAACCCAGGACCACCTGCCAGGGATGGCAATGCCACAGAAAGTTAGCTCTTCTAACATCAATCATTAGTCAGGAAAGTGACCCACAGAGTGGCCCGCAGGTCAGTGTAATGGAGGCAGTTCCACAAGTGTTGTTCTCTTTTCCAAGATGACTCTAACTTATGTCAACTTGACCAAATAACAAACAAAAAATCTTACCCAATCAGCACAAAGGATTTGACTAGCAATTTTGAAAAGTATGGTTCATGATGGTATGGCAGCTGGGACATCTTCATGTTAACATCGAAGAGCATGAGACAGTAGCTTCTCTGTAGGGAAACAGAAGCAGAGAGGACTAGAGCAGAACCAGGGATGGGCTATCTCATTCAAGGCTCATGCCCCAACAAACTTACTTCTGCTAGGTTGGCCATACATCCCAAGTGCCCCACAACCTTCCAGAACATGCCTACCATCTGGAACTAGCTGTTCAAGGGCACGATCTTCTGGAGGAAACGTTCTAATAAAAGTATAACAAAGAAAATTGTAAGACTAAGGCAGAAAAAACACTGGGATCCAGACAGATCTGGGGCGGCCTGGGCAACAGATTACAAGACTCTTGTCTTTTATTAGCCCATCCCTATTGTCAATTCCCCTCCGTTGGACTGTGTGTGTATTTTACTTATTGTTTTTTAACCTGCACTCCTCCACTGGAGTGAATTTGCTATAAGAGTTTTTAACTGTGTTTATCTCTGCGTTAGGCATACATTGAAAGAGTTCTCAAAGGAGAAATACAAATGGTAGATAAACTACTTTTAAAAAGAGCTCCAAGTGTCAACATCATAAGCCATCAGGGAAATGCAAGTTAAAAGTACTCCAAGATTCTATCTTACCCCAGCCAAAATGACAACAAAGGCTGGCAAGGACATGAAAAAAGGGGAGTCCTTATTCCCTGTTACTAGAAGTGTAAATGGTGAAGCCTGCATGGAAATCAGAATGGAGGTTTCCCCAAAGCTACAAACAGTTATCATGAGACTCAACCACACCATTCCTGGGCATATACCCAAAGAATTCCATATTCTATGACATCATGGACCATCTTCTATATTCATATTCATGTTTATGGCTGCTCTATTCACAATAACTAGGGAATGGAATCAGCTAGATGTCCATCAACATATTAATAGGCAATGTAAATGTGGTGCATTTACACAATGGAATTTTATTCAGCTTTAAAGAAAAATGAAATAGATAAAACTAGAAAATGTTATGCTGAATGCAGTAACCCAGACCCTAAAAGAAAAACATTGCATGCTCTCTGGCTTAGATTTCTGTGTTTGAGTTGGAGTCAAGTACCTATAGCACCATGGCCATGGAGGTCATAGATGATCGAGTGTAACCTGCTAGCATTGTCTTTGTTACATGGATAACAAACAATTGTCTTCTATATGCATGTGTATATCCATAGGTCAGTGCTGTTCTCACTCTAGGCAGTATTTAATGCAGAAACTTATACTGGTCAAAATGCGGAAAAGAAAGGATTATTGAGTGCTCCACTTTAGATGGGTCTCATTGTGGCACCTATGTGAAAGAGAACTAAACAACTGAATATTTGGAATATGCTCAGGCTTGTTGGTGGCCTAGGAAAACCCGTAATTGTGTATCATTATGACTAGTTGACATGGACATCATTCCCCTTCCCAAGTTTGGTTGTGTGGTCTTAGACATGCTTTCTGCATACTAACTGATGCAGCTGCATTCCAAGTGCTGATACGGGTTATAGTTTATCTGGAATCCCCAGTCTCAGTAACCCTTGGGTTCAAATGCCAAGTTATTCTTCCCCATGATATAATACCCTATTTAACTCTAAATGAAGGTGTGAAGTTTCTCCTGGAAACTTGAGGCCTCTCTTCCTAAATGATAATAAGAACCTGATTATATAATCATGTTTCTACTTAGAGGTTTGTCTACTAAAAAGGGTCATGAATCGCCCTTGATGGGGGACCAGAGCAAGAACCAAAGTAGTATTAAGCATGATAGTGAGGATCCAAAATTATTCAAAGCATCCATTGTCATTTAGCTTTGTAATGTAAGATTCTAGAATGTATATATGGTCTTGGAGATAGAAGGATATATATAACTCAGGGCAGGTTACTCTTTATCAAACATTACCCAGAGCTTGGGAGAGACTTCACTAGGGAGAAGCTGTCTTAGGGTTTTACTGCTATGAACAGACGCCATGACCAAGGCAACTCGAATAAAGACAATATTTAATTGGGGCTGGATTACAGATTTAAAGGTTCAGTCCATAATCATCAAGGCAGGAGCATGGCAGCATCTAGTGGCTGAGGGTTCTACATCTTCATCTGAAGGCTACTAGCAGAATACTAGCTTCTAGGCAGCTAGGATGAGGGTCTTAAAGCCACAGTGACACACCTACTCCAATAAGGCCACGCCTACTCCAACAGGGCCACACCCTCTAATATTGCCACTCCCTGGATCGAGCATATACAACCATCACAGAAGCTCTTGCCTCACAAGATTGATAATATGACTTTGATCCCCAGATCAAAGTGAAAAAAAAAATGAATGTGGTGGTACCCATCAATAATCCCAGCACTCCTACTGTCATATGGTGATAGGGGATAGAAACGAAATAAACCTGAAAGGTCTTGGGCAAGCTAGCACACTAACATAGAGTATTCAATAGCACAGAAACACTAGAGAGATTTTTGCATTAACAGAGTAGATTGAGAGGACAAATTCCCAAAATTTGTTCTACACACACACACACAAAATAATAATAATAATAATAATAATAATAATAATAATAATAATACCACCAAGATTAGTAGCCAGCTGGTAAAACTTATTAGGCTTATATCAAGATTTATCTAGATGCCAATCTAAATGAGAAGTTAGGTAACCCTGGTTTACAACACCAAAGAATTAACAACGACCAAGTCAACAAATGGAGTCACACAGTAAATTACCATAGTTCAATATGTGAATAGTCTGAGGAGGACTTCTGGAATAATGTTCACCTTTAATTTACTATAAATTGCTTGTGAGAAAAGATTACTGACACCCATAGCAATGTTTATTTGCAGGAATTAACCATTTGTGGGTGTAAAGGATCTCCACTCACTAACTACAGTGTTAGAATAGATGGAACACGAAGCATCCTTGTGGGGAGAACTAAATCTTAGAAATGACCACTTAGGACATAAAGAGCCATCTTCCTGTAATTCACCCAAGATAGCTAGAGATTTTCGAGAAAGCTAGCCAGCGTCAAGGAGGCTACAGGCCCTGTGCAGCAAAGGCATCTCCCCTTGACAAGTGTTTAATTTGGCCTTGTAAAGTGTGTGAAGTGCAGGCGTTTAATTTGTTTGACAGAAGCAAGCCCAGAGCACCTTGTGTAATATGGTGCCACACGGCTTTGTGACTCCTACCACATGGTAGGCATAGTCTGGGTGTTTGTGTTTAAAAAAAAACTCAAGTTGAAACAGTTTGACAAAGATCTGTTTTAATTAAAATACACAAACCTTCTCTTCTAAGCCCAGTGGATAGAAATGAAAGATAATATCACACTCAGCCCAAGGAATAGTCACTCTTTCCTATAAGAGGAAGAGATGCTTCCAGCAGGTAGGTAGTCTCTGGTGGGTCCTAGCCTTTCTGATGTCCTCCACCTTACAAAACATTTTCTTTCTCCCATCAGTGCTGGCCATCTGCCCCAACAGTAATTCTTTCTTCCTTAGCAGTGATGGTCTAGGATAGCAGTTCTATACAATAATGTTTAAACAATGGAGAACCAGGAAACTACTGAATTCTTCACTTTTTCTTCTTGTGCCTTAATATGCAGCTGCTCATAAATTATCCACATCTGTCAAGATTTTTCTGCCTTGGGTGTGTTATGTGACCATCTTTTTTTGAAAAAAAAAAAAAATTAAGCAAACATTCTTCTAGCCTGAGACTTCTACCACTCCCTACTAGATACTTTATCTGGGTCAATGTTTGTCCCAAAGAGAAAGTCATGTCTGCCTCCCAGCAGACTATGGGAGATGACTCAGAGGGCTGTATTCCACTTGACAGCTGAATTCTCTCTCTCTCTCTCTCTCTCTCTCTCTCTCTCTCTCTCTCTCTCTCCTCCTCCTCCTCCTCTTCCTCTTCCTCCTCCTCTTCTTCCTCCTCCTCCTCCTCCTCCTCCTCCTCTTCCTCCTCCTCCTGTTCAGTTTCAATTTCCCACTTTTTCTTCTTCTGTTCTCTCTAGACATATTGGCTTTATGGGTTCCAGCCAATGTTCAATATGTCCTTCTGCCCTAGGACATTTGAAGAAGCCATCCCCACAGTGAGAAACCTCCTTCAGTGCTGGCCATGCTTCCTAAGGCCCTTCTACTGGCTCCTCTGCCTCTCCATTCATTTGACACCTATTGAAATGTTATTCTTTTCAATTAATAACTTTGATTACAATATTCAATCACATTGTTGTGGGAATGACATTGCTGAACTTAATACACTTCTTGCAATGTCTTACATTTGTGCAATGTATGGTGATCATTTTCACCCCGTTACCTTATTTAATTATGTTCTCTCTCTTTCTAACCCCTTTTAGTTTCCAACTAGACCTCTTCCTACTTCCATACATATTATGACTCTCTGGGTTTTAGTTAAGGTTGCCTGTGTGAGTGTGGAGGTAGCCGGACTTTAAGATGCATACCCCTAAACATTAAGCTGCATCTCTGCTTCAGCAGTCTGATGCCTAGGATGGAGCTCAAATGGATGGGGCAAGCATTAAGAAGCCTGGATGTATGCCCCAGGTCTATTATTTTAAAAACCCTGTATCATTGTGACTGCCATACAGGAACAATGATAGCCAGGCCTTAAAAGATTGAGGACAGCTGTCCTCCCCTTTGGCTGGACTACATTGTTCTAGACCAGAGGGCACTGCCCTGGGATGCCTAAGCTCCTTTCATAAAATATTACAGGGTGAATTTGAAAGTAGGAAGGTATATTTGCTCAGCTTTGGAGGCTGAGAGTAGAGACCCGAATCCAGCATGGTCAGTTCTGGTGAGGGTTCTTCTTGGCCTCAACCAATCTGAATCTTGATGTATTGTCATGGACTTTCATAGTTTGATTTATAGTTGCTGCGACAACATACCCAGGTAAAAGCAACTCAAGAAGAAAAGGTTTGTTTCAGCTCACAGTTCTAAGTTACTGTCAATTATATGGGGGAGTCACAGCCCCCCCAAACTTGAGGGATTTGGCATGTATGTAGAAATAACACTTCAGATCATGAGTCTTCTGAAAATCTAAATAAGACTGTGGACCCCTTTCCTCAAAAAATATATTGATAAACACAATTTTAAGGGGCTAATTAGACATTTAAATGATAAAGTAAAATGAAAGTATAGGTTAGACAAGTCCCCAACCAACTACAAATCAGTATCTGCAGTAGTTATAGCACAAAAGTATTTTTGCATACATTTCTAAGCTAAATTATACTATAGAGAAAGATGTACGTTGAAGGATAGCAATCACTGATAAGGATATGGGAGAAAATGGAACCATTACAGACAGCTGATGGGAACAGAAGTTAGCACAGCCTCTATAGAAACCAGTATAGGTTTTCTTAAGCAAACTCAAAATGGAACTATGCCATCCTCCCCACAGCTCTGAGGACTGTCCTAACTGGGGTGGTGAGGGATGAAGAAATTAACATACACACAGACATACAAACACAAAAATACCTCGGATTGAGTGGTCTGGGCTCTCTGGTGAAGAACTCACTGGACCCTAGAAGCTCAGCATTTTTATTATATTCAGTTGGACAGGGTGGTGGGTTTATTGCATACAGGTGCGCACAGAGGTAGGCTTAGCTAATATTGGTGTGAACAGTCCCTGTAGGGGAGCAGTCTTCAGACCATAAACATCTTGGGAATGGGGAGAGTGCAGCTATAGTGGACATTTTCAGCACACATTGTCAACATCCACACTAGGACCAGAGGAAGATTTTGCCATTACTTTGAGCCTCACCCAGGGGAAGCCTTGCCACCCCTGTGGGTCTGAGGCACTGGGGTCCTTGGCATAGATGTGTTCATGCCAACAATAAACATTCATTCAGGACTTCACTCCTCCCTATAGAGCTTCCATGTACACCAGCAATCTCAATACTGCATTTGTAGCCAATGGAAATGAAACCAGTGGATTCCTGCCCCTAGCTCTTCATTGCAGCATTGCTAACAATACCCAAATAGAGAATCAATCTAAGTGTCCCTAATGAATAGGTTAATAATGTAGGCGTGTATGTGTGTGTGTGTGTGTGTGTGTGTGTGTGTGTGTGTGTGTGTGTATGTGGTGTCTAAAAGGGGAAACTCCATTTTATGATACCCTTTGGTTTGGTTTTGTTTACCCTTTGGATAAACCCAGAGGGTGTCACATTAAGTAAGCTCTGCAGGCACATAATAATAAACACTATGATCACTCTCATATGTGAAATTTTTAAAAGTCACACTCGTAAACAGAGAGAAGAATGGTAGCCACCAGGAACTAGTGTTGGAGGCACTTGGGAAATGTCTGTCAAAGGGTATAAAATTTCACATAGAAGGAACAAATTCAAAAGATCTATTACACATTGTAATGACTAAAGTTAGCTCTAGTCATCTGGAAGTCACTAACAATGTAAGATAATACATATGTCAGTTTAGCTTGATACAGCCGCTTCATGATACATATGTATTTCAAAACATCCTGTGGTAAACCATGAGCACTAATATACACAATTTTCATTTGTCAGTTCTGAAGGAAGAAAATGTCTATGATGTATGATTGCACTGGGCTAAACTCCCGTGAGGAGAGACTTGCTATATCATGGCAATGAGGGCATGTCAGGCTCCCTGTCTGTCTGAGATCAAGTGTAATGGTGAGAGAAGAAAATGGCTTTTGACAAAAGAATACCAAAGAACACACTCAGGATACCCGAGAGACGCAGTCTGGAACTCAGAGGTACACAAGCATCAGGTGGACCAAAATTCTGAAGCAGAGCTGCATGACTGGACTAGAGGAGTGTTCCCAGAGGCACCAGCCCGCTCTGCTTTTGAGGGCTACAGCTTCAGTGAAATAGATCACTTTTTTAAAAAAGCAAAACTCCAGAGTTTTAAATAATATCTTTCCATTTTTAATGGCTGCTTTTAGAAAACATAAGCCTATAAAAAAGTCATACCTTTTATAAACTTCTGTTTCCTTGTCAATAAAATATAAAACATGGTAAGAAAAATTCTGTATTTTGTTTTTGAGAAGATCCAATGAAAGAAAGCAAGCATGGGTGTGGTCAGCAGTAGAGCACTTGCCTAGCTTGTGAAAGCCCCTGGGTTCACTGCCTAGCACCATAACAAAGAAACAAACAAACACTGTATATTGGGCAGTGCTAGACAGTGTTAACAAAACTGTAACGAAAGGTGAATTGTCCCTAGTGGCAGAGGTGATGGATTTAAATACCACACATCACACACCTGTAGAATTTATAAAACAGCAAGAGAGACTTTGCAAAATGTAAATCAAATTATGACCTCTTTGCCTTAACACACACTAATAGATTCCCTCTCAGAAAAACAAAACCAAAACCAAACCAAACAAAAAAAATCACTTTCCCCCCATTGTTTCCCTGGCTTTCAAAGCTGTGCATGATCTAGATAGTTAGTCTATCTCACTCAAGTTCCTTGTCTCCCTCACTTAAACTAGTTCAGCCATGAGGCCCTATCTCTCACTTGTCTTTTCGTATGGCCTTAACACTGGACAACTAACAACTGGGTACCATCCTGGCCCTGGGCACAGTAGACTCATTCTTAACATTCAGCTCTCAGTAGCAATCAAGGTGCCCCAGTCCCAAGTCCCTCCTTAACACTGTTTAATTACGGCACAGACTCTCAGCATCTGACATGGTCCTGGATTCTTATGACTTGTCTTATTTCATGAATGTGTTGCTTCCTCTGGGATGAGGTCCAACAAGAAGGAACCTACATGGTCTTTATAGTTATTGTATCCAACAGCCTCTGAATGGCGCGTGGTTATACAAATCCATTATAATAGTAACGATGTTGCTATTCAAGCAGACAGTTTAGTCGAGTAGTGGCAAAGCCCTGGGTTAGCACCAGTGTAGTTTCTTGGGCCCTGTTCCTGAGTCATGAATTAGAGTCTCTTAAAAATATAGCTCATATACCCAGATTTTAATAAACACTTTAAGTGGGTAAAGATTGTGACTCAGGTGACCTCAGAATATAATTTTTCATAATGGGTTTTTTAAAAAACTGAATTCTAGAACAATTTTATTTTGTAAGGTTTTCATAGAGCTACAAGATTATTTGACTAGTCAAGTTCTTAGCTAATAAACTAATAAACTAATAAACATAGATGGCAAGAGCTGTATAGCCTTTCTGGCGTGGGCCTACAGCATATGCATTGCGGAGAAGGGAGTCCCTATGCCCCAAGGCAGTCATGTGGAGGCCCACATGGAAGAGAGGGTCTTACACAAAGGTGAGAAAATTAAATTGAGAATATAGATTTCCCTTTGTATTTCTGACTCTCTAACAACTCTTAGGCACTGGGAACACAGATGTGTTTCACTTTTCCCATGCCACAAAGTTATACAATGGGGCAACTGTATATAATAAGTTTTACTTTTAAAACTACTATTGGGGCTGGAGAGACTGCTCAATGGTTGATAACCCTGGCTTCTTTTCTAGAGGACATAGGTTCAATTTCCAGAGTCTACATGGTGTCTCACAAACATATGTCACTCCAGTTCTAATGGATCAATCATCCTCTTCTGACCTTTTCTGGCACCAGGCATACCATGGTACACAGACATGCATGCAAGAAAAACATCCACACATATTAGACACATTTTTTTTTAAGTTTAAAAATAGCCATGGTTATCCTTAAGGTTTAAATAATAGTAAATTTGTCTCAGCTCATTCAAAAACAGAAGCAAGTAATAGAAAGAATTATTTGTAGAATCTCACTGAAGACTGGCCTAGAAACTCAAAAGACCAGCGGTGAATGAAGAAATCACAATAGCACCTAATATGCATTGAGCTTTGACTCAGGTCAAGCACATTACATGCCATCTTAGTTAATACTAGTTTTTACATAATAAGTAGAACTCCTGATCACTCTCTTACAGATAAAACCTGCCAGGAATAGGAGTATAGCTCAGTGCTGACTTGCATGCCTGTGGTCCTGCGTTTGTTCCTCAAGATCACAACCAAAGAAAAAGTATTAATAACTTACCCCAAAAGAATATATAATTTGTGCACTTCGAGTTTGGTTTCAACACTAGGCAACTAGCTGACCTCTATGCCACCCATCAATCGATTTACCACCTGACTACACCGTATACACATTTTATCCTCAGTCCCCCTGAAAACTGGTCCACTCTGGTTCATTTGGCTATTTCAGGGAGACTGTCCCTTCTCTTTCAGACTAATGTCTTCTCCTTTTGTATGTAACCCCTCTGATTATTTCTAGTTTTATCCCTGTGAGATATTTTTGAATCTAATTCCATTTACTCTGCTTATTTAGTGACGCAATTCTTAAGGTCTGGGGAATGTTTCTTGCTGACATCTATGGCTTCCTGGAATAATCAGCTAATACCTTGAAATACTTTTCCAGCCTGATGACAACATACTAGGAATTTTTAATCTAAATAGAACTCCCACATATATGCCCATGGAATCTGATATGTAGTTGGGGACCAATGTCCTAGGTTGCCAAGATTAATTTTAATCTTGACCCAATCACCTGCAGTTTTAGCTATTCGACCCTCCTCTGTGTCATCTGTAGATTTTATTTGATGAAAAATCTATTCCTTTTGCAAGTGTTTATAGAAATGTTAAAATGTAGAAAATGAAGTATACATAACATAGCAAGAGTGGTTTTGTGACTACAGTAGCATGAGAACAAGAATTTGGTCACTAGAATTGATCTCGAATGCACCACCCAATAGTAGTTGAACTACCCTTGCCTCGGATCCTCTGTGATGCCACACATAGGCAATACACTTGTGTGAGCACTATCACTCCTGGTAAATCCTTTTAGAAATATCCTTACCAGTATAACTCATTCTCTCATCGTCAACAACATTGATTAAGCAATAAGTATTCTGTAAAAAGTAAAGCATCATGCATATGTGCCAGGATTTCAGAATTGAAGCAAACAATCCAAATATGGTGGGATAAAAGCTATTTGTGAAACGTGTTGTGAGAGACCATGAAGAGCGCACACACACACACACACACACACACACACACAAGACAAGAAACTAAGAGTGGCTTCTTGTGGGTAGGTCATCAAGATTTAACACACAGGAATAAAAGGGGGGATCATTGTGTACTGTGACCACAAAGAGCTCTGGAGCCACATTAGCTCCCAGAGCCTAAACCACCAACCAGAGAGCACACATGTGGGGACCCATAACTCCAGCTGCATATGTAGCAGAGGATTGCCTATCACTGGGAGAGGAGCCCCTTGGTCCTGTGGAGGCTCGATGACCCAGCTTAGGGGAATGCTAGGGCAGTGAAGTGGGAGGGAGTGGATGTGAGGGGGTGGGTATAGGCAGAGGGTAGGGGGTGAGGGACTTGTAAAGGGTGAACTGGAAAGGGAAATAACATTTGAAATGTAAATTTAAAGTAACCAATAAAAAAGAAAATAGTTAAACATTTAATCTAGAGCCATGTCCTCACCTTCTCCATGGACATAGATTCTCATTATCTCCCCTGCCTTGAGGATCCTACACTTGTTTTTCCATCCCAGTTAGCTTGTTTTGCACTAACAGGGACATGGATTTTCCATATCTCAACTTCATAGAGGCACATCAAGAATTGAGAATACTGTCTCATAGTCTCGCTGTACCTTCCACAGATCTGGAAGCATCCTTGATGAGCTGAAAGGGGGCAGTAGTGATGAATGCTGAACAGTTGCAGAGGATGAAACTAGGACACACACACACACACACACACACACACACACACACACACTGGAAAGGGTCTGGAAAGTTGGACTCAAGCTCCATGGTAACAAGGTCATATTTGTACTGTGTCTTGTTTGCCCCAAGTGATTAGTAGAATGCCAAGGTATCTTCTGATTAAATAGACAAGATATGAGCTGAGACGTCTGAATAGCAGCTGTACCTGTGGACTGCATTGCAAGATGAGGTTCTGACTCTGGAATTATTTGTTTAGGCTCCTGCATCTGTAGGGTAGGATTGGTTTTATGCATGGTTTTCCTGTTCATGTCAAGGTAGAGTAAACTCTGGAACAACATGGTCTGATTATTTGATTTCTCTAACTAGTCAGAGAGTTTCGAAGAGAAATGCAAAGTAGATCAGATGGCAAATGGAAAATTGACTGGAATTTCCATGACAAGGCAGACAAGTCAATGAAGAATAGCTGGCAGGGATGTATGAGCTTATCATCATTTCCTGATGACGCCTGGTCACAGATGGAGAATATGTTGATCGGAAATCATGGGGATCTATCAGCTATTAGTTGTGATCATCATCTTTAATGTTTCTGAAAGTTTGGGGGAATGATGTAAACATGAACCGCCATTCTATAGCCTATGTACACAAAACATTGTAACAAAAGACTACTGCTGGAATGTATGAAGGATAAGACTCATGGGCAGCAGTGGCTGGCTCCAACTGTGCTTCAGAGTAGGCATGCGTGCTATCCCCAGTCAAGGAACGGACGGTGACCAGCCAGCCTTAGGATGCCTCTCTGCGATTGCCTTCCCAATGTTAGCTTCCACGGACACCAGGTTTCCTTTACAGCTTACCACCTAAGTATTGCTAAGCACAGCAGTGTATTCTCAGTGTGTGTGTGTGTGAGAGTGTGTGTGTGTGTGTGTGTGTGTGTTTCTCTCTCTTCTTTGCTACTTTATAAATTATGTCATACACTACATACTATTTTATGTTTGGTTTATTTTGATTGTTAGATTTTTTTAAGATGAGTCCATTAGTCTGCACATAGCTGTATCTCATTCTTCTTTTTCACTCTTATATAGTATTTCATCGTCTGACTACTCAGCCATCTTATTTGTCTATTTCACCTACTGATGGCTATTTGTGTGATTTAATGGCTTCTAACTACTTGAAATATGTTGCTATAAATGTTCTTTTTTCACTGGGGCTGGGTTTTGTTTGTTTGTTTTTTGAGGCATTAACTCATTTTGTAACCCAGTGTAAATCATGAACATGTGGTCCTGCTGCCTCAGCCTCCAGGTGCTGGGACTAAAGGCATGAGCCCCTACATCTACCTTGGTGTTGCTGTGACTTCTCATAACACGTTTTTGAAAGCATGCCTTTCTACTGACAGGTGTATAGAGTCAGAGAATAAGTTCTGTGTTATAAGATGTTACTTTCAACATTAATTGATAATGCCAAAGTACTTCCCATAATAACTGCACAAAGCTTGTGGCCACAGAAAGTATGAGAAAGTGAACTAGTAGATGTGCAGTCTTGCTAACAGTTGGTCTTGTCAATCTGCTTATTTTAACCATCCTTCTGCCACTGTTTTATTTTATTGTAATTTAATTTTTATTTCCTAAGGAGCAATGGGCATGTTTGGTTTACATTTTCAATGATACAAGTAGTCTCCTTTGTGACGTGTCTGTCTAAGTCTCTGGCCCATTTAACAGATTTACCACCTTTTATCATTTTAATCATCCCAGCTACGTGAGTTCATGTGTTATATCTTTCATAAATATCTTCTGTTCGTGACTTCTGTCCCATTCTTCCTAATGACACCTTCAGAGACAAAGAAGTTATTGGCTTTACGTAACTCTCTTATCAATGTTTATGTTGGGAGCTGTGCATTCCTTCACCTAGCTTTCCTAACAGAAGCTTGTGGAGACATTAACCTGGTCCCTTCCAGAGTCTGCACAGCTTGACCTTTCACCTTTAACTTTCACTTGCAGATCTGCTGGAGGTGAAAGAAATTGTGAGTAAAGAAATTTGCTTTCTTGAGTCTGAGAAGACACGTTATGTCCATTCATTTTATTCTTTGTGATAGCAACTGGCCCCTCTGGAAGGAACAGTTAGAACGCATCATCTTTGCTTTAATCAAGTGCCTACATATCCTGGTTGCCTTCTGGCACACCACTTTTTTTTTCCATTTAGATGACTCTAGTACACAGATTGTGCACTCTGAATCTATTGGGATGAGTCCTCTTGCTCTTTTTCAGGTGTCCTGAATATTGACTGCCATTCCTGTTAACATACGCACCTAGAGTAATCTTTTCACCCTCCATTTTCAAATGCTCTTTGGGTTTTCATTGGGAACATAAATCTACAGAATACTCAGAGAGAAATAAAAACTGTATAGTATAGTACTGCATAGTTATAGACATGACCGACAGCTCTTTTATTTGTGCATTATTCTTGCACACATTTATTCTGAGGTTTATTCTTTAGCAGTTGATAGTTTTTAGTTTGTAAAGACATTTATTTAAAATTTTAATTTACTGTTAACTAAGACTTGAAATAGAAATGCAGTGGTCCCCACCCCATCCTCAGGTAGAACATCATATAACTTACGTATTAAATCTAGTAATTCTTGTGCATTCTGGATGTTCTATATACTTGATGACATAATAGACAAAAAATGAGTTATGTTCTCCTTTTATAAACACTCATACACTTTATTGCTATAAACCCATTGCTTTGATAGCCACAATCAGTACAAAAGCAGGGTCAGCACACTAACAAGATCAGCACACCAGGATAAGGATATTAGTTAGGATTAACATTCTAGCTAGTATCAGTGCATTGATGAGGTTGAGTGCATTAGCTTGCATCAGTGCAACGTGAATAGAGGCAGTAATAGCAGATAATCCCTTGTTCCTTTCACTCTCAGCTTTTTATATCGCATTATTACAGATGGTGCTTGCTATGGGGTTTCCCCCATAGCTTACTTCCTTTGCATAGCAAGAGTGCTAGGATTTGTAATAACATATATGGATATTAAATTTTGTTTGATGTTTCCATGCATAGAGTTAAGTGATTATATTCTGTCTCCTGCATTCAATTAACAAAAGACATGGGTGACGTTTTTTAATGCCAAACCAACTTTGAATTCCTGGAATAAACCCATATGGGTACTGATGTATTAGCTTTTTATATTATTGCTAAAGCTTCTTTGCTACTATTTCATCCAGGGTTATTTTACGTACTGCTTTTATATCTGCCTTCCTAAGGGAGATCAGTGCAGAATTCTTGGGGAAGTTTTGGTATTGAGATTATACCTTTAACGTGCCATAGCCTGGCGGCGTCTGCCATATGACTCACATAGCATAAAGAATTCCCAAATTTTTGGTTCTCTGGCAGAATTTTCAGAAAATTGGTACTAACTATTCTTTTAAGTGACAGGTAAAATTTCCTGGTAGAGCCGTTTAGTCATAGGTTTTTTTCTTATTTAAAGTTTTATCGCAGATACATCTTCTGTGATAATTATCAGTCTATTTATACTTCTCCTTTCTCTTGCTGTCCACTTAATAAATTGTGCTTCTTGGGAGATTTATCCACACTTCATACATGTTTAATATATTTGCACAGTTATTACATTTTAATATGTGTAGTCTTTATAATGCCCTCTTGATATTTGTGATATTGACTACTTGTGCCTTCTGCTTTATTTATTTTTGCTGCCTTTTTGACATATTAATTATTTTAAATAATTTTAATGATTATATTTAATTTACTAATAAATTTAATTTATATTTGTATATTATCTATATTATTTCTAATATAAACTAATATATTATTATTTTATAAAATTAATAATTTTATAAATTTGATGAATTACAATAAAATTATATCATTTTAATAACATTAACCATGTAGTATGATTAATTTTATTAGCTTATAAAATAAGCTTTTAGAATTTTGGTCCATTCTGCTCTGTTTTGTTTTAATTATTTGCTGTTATTATATTTCTGTGTCTTGCTTTCAGATGTATTTAATTTTAATTTGTAACTCTTTCTGTAAACTTTTGAGATGAGTTTTAGTTTCTCATTTCTCACTCTTTTCTACTATGTGCTTGTACGTGTTTTCTAGTGTATGTACAAGATGCCAATGATTTAATCTAAGCATAGCTTGAGCTAGGTTAGGTTACATTTGTCCACTGCTTTCCACTCAAATTATGTCCTATTCCCATTGATGTTCTTTCTCTGAATGATGGGACTATAGAACTCCATTTGTTAATTTCAAAACATCTGGACTTGGCGTGGTGATATACATCTGTATTCCCAGCACGAAGGAGATCAGGCAGGCAGGCCTCCACCAGTCTGTGAAGGCCTAACTTATACAGCTCGTTCCAGGCCAGCCAGTGCTACATAATGAGACTCTGTCTGAAACAAACACAGAAAATCAAAGGGGGTGGAATTTTCCAGTACCTTACTGGTATAACTGCCAGCTTCAAATCCTGAAAGGGGATTTTCTGAATAGTTTCAGGAACTTTGTTATGTTTCTATATTTTTGAGGGGAAAAAAAACCCCATATTTTGACATGATAAGGTGACTTATTCTACATATCTATCAAACCAAATTTTATCATGGTATTTCTCAAGTTTTCTATATTCTTACTGGTTTGAGATGTTTTTTAGGTTATATTAGATACTAAAGTGATTGTTGAAATTTCTTGTTGTGATTATAAATAAGCCTATTTCACTTTTCAGATTCTTCAGTCCTTGCTTTATAGTTTTCCTGATGTGTGTGTATCATGTTATTAGATACACACAATTTCCAGTGAGTTAGCTCTTCCTTCAATAAAATGTGCTTTCCTCGTGTTCAATAAGGCCTTATAATTTGCGTAACGATGACAGTATTTGAGACTACTTATGTACTTTTTGTTGTTCCTTTCAACCTCACTACCTCCCTGTACTTTTGTAACCTGGGTGCCTCTCTTCTGCATATGTGAGGACTATTAAATTGGAGGATTGTGTCATATTATCTCTATATCCAGCGCCTATGGAATCTGTATCTGTTACCTGTGGGGTTTGCCACATTATTCTTACAATCTTGTTTCCCTGTATATCTGCTATTTTTCTCTTTTTGTTATTAAATAGTAGTCGATACATTTGAGTGTTTGTTGATAGGATAGATTGGAAATCTAGGATGATCTTATCTTCCTCAGGGAATATTCACATTTATCTCTGCCCTCAAGCCATAAGCATTTCAATCCAATTTGAAGATAATTCAAAACTGACTTCAGCCCTTGTGGCATCTATTTCTAGTTCACCTATATACTCTGCATTTAAACATTCTGAGGCAGCTTCCTGTTTCTGTCTTCCTGCCAACCTCTCAGCCACACTCTCTAGATGTCAAATGCTCCTAACAGAAAAGGAGGTCCAAATACTTACCTCTGACCTGGTAATTGGTTGTTGTTGTTGTTGTTGTTACTGTTGTTGTTTTGTGTTGTTTTGTTTTGTTTTTTTTTTTTTTGCAACTTTGCTCATTCTCCTAAGTCTTACATAGATATCTTAATCTTCAATCTGCTTTCCTTGTCCTCAGCAGGACGCAGCCCAGGCTATATTGTCATCAACAATAAGATGGGTCTACAAGGTTGCTTCATAGTTTCTGCTTTTGAGTATAGATAATCATTACATTTTTCTCTTACTTTTTGTTGTACTTATGAAACTATCACAGACCTACATTTAATAGAAATTCCAAGGTGGAATGCTGTGGAACTAGCTGTTACATTACTTTGTTGACGGGAAGGCAGCAAGGGAAGACCCCATATGTGTCCGTACACTTCTCGCTTTTTGGATCCTCTGTTGGTTAAATATGCAAATGGAAAAACCCAAGGATGGAGCATTGACTGCCCTTGAACGCTTTGATTATTTCCTCAAGATAAATTCCTAGACACACGATTTTAAGAAGAAGTAGTGTAGCTCATACATGTACAAGGCTTGACACTTGATCCTCAAGACCAAAAACTAAACGTTCCCTGAACTGGAATTGCTGGACAGGAGATAGAAAAAATTCCATATATTGCCAAATTGGTCTCCAGAGAGTATTTCTAATGCATATTTCTACCAGTGGAAGCAATGCTGTTCACCTCCAAACACAGGACTTCTGAACACGTAATCTCAAACCAAAATAAATAAGATTTATCATTAAAATGTTTTTAAAGCAGAGTTTTATGCCCTGGCTCGTGCAATGATTATAGCTTTGATATTTTTTCTTTTTGTGTGGAAGATAAGGCATGAGCTTAAAGGCCATAGGGTCCTAGAACAAGCAGTTAGAGAATAAATTCATATAAAACTTGGTTTCCTGAACATTGCCGGAGGTGAGCACTGACTCCCAACATGGTGATCATATTCCCTCAAGTAAAAGGCAAACACTATGAACAAGTTTACAACATGTAATGGCTCTATAATTACTGTAATAATGAACAGTCTAAGACAGTAAATTTTTAGTTCTAATCCTGCTAAATTCAGAGTATAGTCCAAAGCCCACGACAAAGCCTTGTGAGGTCAGCCCTATGCCTGTCTTTTCTGCCTAGGCCCTCTCCTTCACTACCTTATGCTGATGGTCACCTGACTCCCTCCTTGCTCCCAGACATCAACACTGTTTTCTAATTTCCCACGTCCCGTGGATCCACAGTGTACCCACTCGGACTTGACTCCCTCCTTGCTCCCAGACATCAACACTGTTTTCTAATTTCCCACGTCCCGTGGATCCACAGTGTACCCACTCGGACTTGTGCTTCAAAATGCAGCTCAGGTGTCACCTCTGCTAGGAAACTGCCCCTCCATAGGGATAACATACTCCTACTTTATAATATGCTACATGTCATGGCTGCCATCCTGCCACTGCACAGCTATACTCCTCTGCCTGTCACTAGCTGTAGCAGGAACTGGTGATGTCAAGAATTATGTCTCATTTCCCTTTATACCTTGAGCACTATACCAGAAAGTAACAGTTACCAAACAAATGCTTCCTAGATTAAGTCTTATCCCTATAGACATTTTTCTGGTTAAGTCAAACATCTTGGATTTTTTCCTTTTATTAAGGAGAATGCAACCTAGCAGCCTTATTCCCATTAAATAATAACAATAATAAAAAAGTTAGATGAGAAACAGCTGCATAACATCCCAGAAGGATGGAGTTAGGAGGGACATGTGTGACGGGCCAGGGCCTTTGTGTTTTGGGTGAAAAAACTGAATTTCATGGACATCGAGTGTCTTATCCAAGGTCATTCTGCAAAGTCATAGTGGAAAAAGAATGAGCATGCAGAGCTCCTGACCTCAAAGCTGAAATTCCTCCCTCTAAATTAAGGACTTAATGTAGAAACAACTGTGGAGGAGATGGGCACATAACTCACAGAAGGGAGTCTCCAAGGGTGGCCACATGCTGAGGAGACAGCTGGCATCTCTCATTTTATCTGCCCAAAATGACAAAAAGAGAAAATCTATAATATCAACAGGAGGAGAGAAAAGACAACACCGTGTGTGTTTTGTACAGAGCATTGTGTTCTGGGTGTGTTATTGTATGTGCTTAAAAATACCATCAGCTAATTTTATTCTTTGTCAAATGGAGAAATAAAAACACTAAGCTATACCTGCCTTTTAAACTAGGTTTAGGGGAAGTGAGAAATCTAGTTCTGTGGGTGTGCTCTTCTTGGGTTGTTTATTAATGGACAACCGCCCTGTATAAACCACAAATATTTTCCACTGGGAGGTATCATGGAAATAGATGAGAAATTAAGTTCAACAAGGATATTTACCTGCCAACTTACATTAATAATTCAATTATTACATATGAGTTTTCTTTCTAAATAGTATTAGAAAATAGAATGGAAATGTTGAATGACTCAGCTCCTACTGTAACTAATGGGACCATTAAATATAGTGGTAAACAGTGTGAATGATGTCTTCGGATCAGTGACTTTGAGGAAATAACTTACTGGTCCTTACTTGTGCTCCCTCATCGGAGGACAGTAGTCAGGGTACATTTGTGACAGCTGTGTCAAGGATTCAATGAGATACCTACGAAGTGTTTTTAAAGATGTCAGTCACATGGTAAGCCTTAAAGTTACTTATCATTGTAAGGGGCCTTTGAATAAATGCACATTGGCAATAATCCACACATCTACTGGGGATGGGAATTAACCAATCATGCACCAAAATGCAAGACTTCCACTATGGGAATAATTTTGGAGAATATAATATATCCCCAATGACTTCTATAATATTATGCCACATGAGACCTGCAAAGGAAAACTGATGAATCGCAGGCATCAAATGTTATAATCATCTATAACTTCTGGGTTTCCACAGAGCAGTTCTTCCAAAACATAATTAAGGGTTTGAAAGTCAAATGATATAAGTGCTAGTTTTAATTACCGCTTGGTGAACTTTAGTGTGTTAGAATTGTCACAACTTTCCTTAAGGATTACTCTGAAGCCAGGCAATACAGTGGGAAATTATTAACTCCTACTTTGGTACAGCAATTATCTGCATTACAAGGTTTATGCAATTAGCTGTTTAAGATGTCATTATATTTTGCCATCTGGTACACAGGAGTTTATGCATATGAACAGGCACGTGTTGAAGTGATTTTCACTATATGACTTGTTCTCAGCCCAAGCCCTCTCTCTAATGAGGGAAGTTACGGCACGTCGTGCATTAGTGGCAGGTGCACACTATCAAGCTTCATTTTCATCGAAAACCTTCATTTTTCCATTCTAAAGTATTCTGCACAAGTACTGGGAAATTAATTAGTCGCTCTCGATTCAACGCCTGCAGGCATGTTCCTTAGCAGTTAGAGGGGGCGAGGCTTCAGTTAGGGACCTCTCCTCCTTTCTCACCCTGACAGCTCTGCAAGGAACCCTCAGGTAGTGAATAGACCCGGCATCAGCTCCTGTAGTTGATCTTGCAAAGTGGGAACGGGAGACCCTACACACCGCTTTGCACCCAAGGCGAAAATCAAAAAGGATGCACCCAGACGAGTCCCCGCAGATTATCGGATCGCGCCATCAGGTTAACAGAGAACTGGATCCCTAGCTCTCCTCTACGTCTGCTCCCCCTTCGTGGATCCCTGGCTGAAGCACATTAACGCGGCGCCCTCTGGTGTCCGCTCGCGGCCGCCGGGTCACATTAGAGGCCCTAGGATGAAAGTTGTCACCCGATCGAATCACCAAACGGAGGCTCTGCAACTCTAAAATGAACTTTTCCATCGCGCGCGCTGAGTGCGCCACCCTGCTGTCCAGAAAGTCTGGGGCACGGGTGACACCTCCAGGGACCTCCATACTGGACCAGGGTCTCAAGCCCCACCCCCACCCCCGGAAGATGCCCTGCAGAAGTGACAGACTGCAGTAAGAAAGCAGGAGGGCGCAGCACAGACCCCTGCACCTTCCCCGGGAGGGGGACAGGGAGAGGCCAGGGGATGCAGAGCAAGGCCCAGCTCTCAAGGCTGGAACCGCCTTTGTAGGCTGGTACTCTTTAAAAGCTCACTGGCCAAATCATCCCAGAAGGGCTAACAGACTCAAAGAAGGCACCTAGCTGAGGCTACCTCCCCCACTCACACACGTGCTGCCATAGTAATATGGCACTGACGAACCAGCTAGAGCTTCCTCTGCATGGTGAGCATTGCCATTCTTGGGAAGCATGACTCTGGAGTTCCTGGGAAAACATCCTCTTCAGAACCTGGCCCCACTCTTGGCACCATAGCTGTCTCCTCAGCTTTACCCTCCCTCAGCCCCAGATAGGCACGCTTCCACTGTCTCAGCCCGGGTGCCAGTCCAAGAGTTTAGTTCATTCCAAAAGGTCAACAGGCTCGTGGCAAGCAGTTGAATTTATGGGGTTGATAAGTCACTCCTGAGGCTTTTCTTTGGACACTCTTGCTGCCCTCCCCCCCCCCCCCCCCCCCCCCAGTCTTTCACCTTTTACATTTGGAGCAGAATCTGACTGAAAGGGACTGAAGACAGAAACCTGGACTCTTCTTATTTTCTGCACTAGCTTTACCTTGGGGAGAGGGTTGAGGAGGTCCAGGCTGGATACCTTACAGGCAACGGGCATTATTTTTGAAGAAGTGAGCTTATGTGATGCACTGAATCAGGTCCCATCATCACAGTAAAGAATAAAACCCACAAGCCAAGAGGCAATCTCAAAACTAGTGATGAAATGAATAAAGTATCCAAATAGGTGTGTACAAATAAGATGAGACCAAGAATTGGCTGCCATCTCTATGCAGACAAGACTTGCAATACAAAGGAAGTTTGAGGTGCCAAGAAAAAGAAGCAAGTGGGGCTGGAGAGATGGCTCAGTGGTTAAGAGCACTGACTGCTCTTCCAGAGGTCCTGAGTTCAATTCCCAGCACCCACATGGTGGCTCACAACCATCTATAATGTGACAGTGTACTCATATAAATCCAATAAAACAAATCTTGAAAAAGGAGCAAGCCTCAGTGGGAAGAAGGTTGCCCAGACTGAGAAGGCTGGGGGAGGGGCTGAAAATCAGTAGATAAAATGGAGGAAATGTATAGTTTGGAGCTAGTCTGATCTGTCTAAATTCTGTATATGCTTCTTATGAGTTCTGACAAGCAACGGCCTTGATCACTAGTGCTTTTAGAATTATTAAAACTATCATTTCTCATTTAAATGATTTTGAAGTTGTCAAGATCTCTAGACTTCTTGAGTGCAAAGGTCTAGGCTCCTCAAACTCTTGAGTGTGGCTCATCTTGCGTTCATGGCATCAGCTCTGCTGTGTCAAACACTCAGGAGCTCCTCTATGTCCACATTTATGTAGCATTTAAATGATGTGAAAACATTGAGGTTTTTACTACAAGCATATATCCATTGCCTTTCTCAGCAACTGTCCCATGAAATGATCCTTCTAAAACTAGTAATGTGTGACACTGTTTATTGGGCTATCAGCAATGACTTTTCAGATGGCTCCATCCTCATGAACAGGAGCTGGGGTTAGAAGTCTCAGACAAGTCTCACACGTGTATGTTGTAAAAAGCCATTTTTGACTCAATAACTATGCACTTTCTCAAGGCTTCCCTGACATTTACTGAGGGTCTTGTTCAACATAGGTGACACAAAGAAAGTTTGCAAGTTTCAGAGAGCCTTAGAGGTCTCCCATTGCTTTGCATGTCTTACTAAAGACCATTGGAGACAAACTCACTTATACTGACAGACATGTGTTTCCATAACGTAGAAACATGATAACAAAGTAGACAACAGAGTAGGTCTCCCCAACAGTGCTGTCCGGTGTAAATCTGTCTGTATATGGCTGTGCATAAAATGGGTCACACACTATAACTCCCAACTGTCCTAAAGTACGTTCTTGAGTCACTTATTTATGGAGCAATACTGAAAGAAGATGAAATCAGAAACATTAAAATTCTAGGATGAAGGTTGTAATTTCAGGGAAGAAATGTCTGAGTTGAGACACATTCTCTTTGAGCTTTGTTGTATAGTTCTATTAAAACAAAATGGAAGTCTGGACCCTAGAATGGGAGGTGAGAGGAAGTTTCTACCCTAAAACTTCCATCTTCAACTTCCAGGAAGAAACACTCTTTTATTTCTTTGTAGTTCTGCTAAAATCTAGAATAATAAGGAACACATACAGCACATTCTAAAAATCTGTCAACTGCTGTTTCATGCAACAAAGCCCTCTTAAGTACTGACCAGTCACCAAAAAAGTAAATAAATAAACTGACAACCTGGCCACCTGACCTTAATGTGGTAACTTTACAGTATTTGGTACCCACTAGGGCTCTTCTGCTAATGGATTTCTTTGTGCCATGTGTTTCAAAATGAAAATCTATTGGGTTATTAGAAACACTGTCACTGTGTGGAGAGTGGAGACAACTTGCCAATGTCTGGGCTCTCAGTAATGTATTGGCAAGTAGACAGTTCATTTGGAGCTGGCAGGAGAATGTAGGCAGAATACCTGTCGTTACTGAAAATGCTCCAGCTAAACCTTTCTGTTACTTACCTTTAGGAACTTGTGTACGTGTGTGTGTGTGTGTGTGTGTGTGTGTGTGTGTGCATGAGAGAGAGAGAGAGAGAAGAGGGGGAACATGTGGAAGCCAGGGGTCAATGTTAAGTATCTTACTCAATAACTCCCCACCATAATTTTTGAGACAGGATCTCTTACTGAACCTGGAGCTTGCCAGTTTGGCTAGACTGATGACCAGCAGCCCTAGGGATCTTCTCTTTCCAGTTAGTTTCTGACATGGTTATGGAGATTGAACTCAAGTCATATTTGCGCATAAAGAACTTTATCGGCTGGGCCAGGAGCCACTTTCTCAGCTTTGAGGCCTTTTGATAAGTCTGGCTCTTCTACATAGAGGAGGTGCTATGCGTAGGCATGGTGGTTTGGGTTTTACGCTTTGATGGGTTCGAAGGGGAACTCATGCATAATTTTCCACAATGGTAACCCCAAAATGCCGAAAGTAGTATAATTTGCTTCTCTGTGTAATCCAAACCTTTCATTATGAAATGCCACTACAAAAAAAAAAAAAGGAAAAGAAAAGAAAGAAGAAAGAAATGTCACTACTATTACAAGGATGCAAGGCAATGACATATTTGATATACAAAAACAAAATAGTGTAGTGTTGGCCTTGAGCTATAGCTCAATGGTAGAGCACTTGCCCAGCATGCATGAAGCCCCAGGGTTGAGCTAGGGGAAAACTTAATGTATATATTCTCATCATAAGAGCAACAGGGCCCAATTGCCATGGTTCAGATGCCAGGACAGAAATTGCTATATTCAACTAAACTTTTCATTGGTCTGTTTGATGAGATTTGTCTGTGTGGGCCATGAGGTAAGCATAGACTAATTATATTAATAGAAGTGTAAGTCAGTCTATCACTGGCTTTTCCTACTGTCCCCATGCCCCACTCATTCTTCCACCATAAAGATTCCTGAGGAAACACTGCAATAATCACCGCTACTTAGGCTGCAGAGCTAGCCTCTGCTACTCCTTCAGCATGGCTCAACCGTTAATCGGCCAATTCTCCTGCCCAGCTTGTCTGGATAACTTTTACAAGTGTTCCAACACCGGTGCCAGTAGAAGTCATTTACATGTAGTCAGAGGAGGGTTCTCTGTGACCCTGCTCTGCTGATACTTAAAATGACTCCCTTGAAAAACAGCCAGGGAAGCCAAGAGCCAGCTAGTAAACAACCTTCCCCCATGGCTTCGGCTTCAGTTCCTGTCTTCAGGTTCTTAGCCTGCCTTCTCTTACTGATGCACATAACCTAGAACTGTAAGATAAAACAAACCCTTGCCTCTCTACTTCCCACAAAAGTGACTCCCTTGACCTCCCTGGCCCTCCATTTCCTTTTGTGGGAACTCTCAGTTCTTCTTTTCAGAGGTGCTATGACCATGTAAAACTCCTAACCTGATCTCCCAGTACTTAACACTACACCTCGAAAGCAGGTTCAGAAACAGCCTTGAGTCTGCTGAAGTTTGCAGCTCTAGCTTTTATCTCCGGACTGTATGTCTTTATCTTTACAGTGGGGATAATGTATATCATATACAGTTATGACTCACGTGGTAATTAGCAATTTCTAAAGTAAAATGATAATTAAGTAGTCACAGCCATCCATTAATATGTTTCCGTTGTCTATGAAGAGACTAGCTAGAAAAAAATAGCTAATAGCCTGTGCTCAAATCAGCTGTCGGGGCCACTAGGCTGGCTTTCTCGCCCCTCCCTTCTAATGACCTAATCTTTCATGGAGCAGAAAACACATATGCAATGTCGTTAAAGTTCTATTTCTCGGAAGGTTTTCCCCCCTTTTAGAAATAGGTGGGAGCTCTTAGCGTGAACAGTTTCTCACCTACTTTGTCTTGTTAATTTAGAAAAAAAACTATCACAGTTATAGTTCTGAAGAGGAAGAAAAAGGAGAGTGAATGATGGAGCGACTTGTCCAAGGTCACACAGATACTTTTCCTAATGAAATTGACTGCTGCTCTCCTTGGCTGAAATCTGGAGGAGCTATTGGGATCAAAATCCAGCCAAACCATTAGAGCGCGAACAAGTCCAATCAGAGCTAGTACTGTTCTGTTTCCCAACTTCTGCACGCCCCCAACGCACATTTTCAGTGTGGTCTAGTCTGTTGCTGTCTGCCAACAGACCTGTCGGTCTGGATTGATTACAGAGCTGAGATGGCTGTGCCCAAAATCAGGCCTTGCTTAGGAAAGGATCACCAGCCTTCTCACCAACGTGCTAGTTAGAACTCGACTGTAGGTGGCGCCCTGCTTCGCTTAGGGGAACTTGAAGGATGAGGACCCGGTCGCCTTCTCTTTAAAAAAAAAAAAGAAAGAAAGAAAAAGAAAAAGAAAAAGAAATCCTTTTTCTCCCCCGACCTCTCTCCCGCTCCCCTGGAGTGGGCGGAGCGGAGCAGTTAAGCTGCACTTCTCAAGAAGTAGAGCCTAGCGACCAACCTCTGATCGCTCGCTGCCCAGCTTGGCGCTCGTGAGCAGTGCTTGAACCCCAATCCTCCCGCGGCCCAGGCCGCCCTCATCCTTATACTCCTTCCCCCAAAGTCTGCAATGGGATTAAAGGGCTGAGGACAGTGTGATCCCTAGTGTGACCCGGTGATTGAGAGGCGGGGAGAGACAACTTTACAAAGCTCTAAAAGGCCAAGCCTCAAAAGACTTGCAAGAGAAAGCAGCAGGGTGCACCTGCAGGGCCTGCTTAGGGACCCGCCGACTGCCTCCACAGGACCGGGTAACCTCGGCCTGTGCGGTCTCTTCATGGTCTTTCTTCCCTCTGGCCTCGTCCTGGCCCTTAGCTTTTTCGTTGCAAAGTTGAGTTTCCATATTTGAACCCCATCTCTCGCACGTTAGGGTGTACACGATAGAGCGGGGTGTGGGGGAGTGATCACACCGCAGCTGGACTGGTAGCATTTCGGGAGGCGAAGCGGAACAGGGAAGGGAAGAGTGGGGTCCCATGGTGGCTGGGCGCTAAGTGACCCGGTCATCGGGATGTCCTGCGGGCGGGAGGACGCGTAGGGCGGCGCCAACCTCCGGCCTGGGTAGTTCCGCTGCATCCACCAGCGGACGTGTCCCGGTGCGCGGGTCCCAGCCTGAAGATCGGCGGAAGTCCTTCCTACCGCAGCTGCGGAGGGAACTCTAGGTGAACGATTTGCTCCGACTGCACTTCTCGAAGAAGACATTTTCTCCTAGGAGCTTCTGAAGTTGGAGCGTTGTGGTTAGGGGGAGCCGTGGGGGGTCCTCTGCTCGCTACCAGTGGCCTGGGACAGGCCAAAGAATTGTTCAGTGGGTTAGCGAGGCTGTGAGGAGAAAAAGTGAAAGCGGAACTGGATAACCCTTAGAGGTCTAGGGGAGGAAAGCCTACAGCTACTGAAAAGAGAAAACACACAGAGCGGAAAGCTTATTCTTGTACTCAGAGTCTGTCTCTGATCGGAAAAAGTAAAACATACCTGACTTGGATTTTTCTCCCCACCAATTAGAACCTGTTACACTTTCCCAAGTCCATAGAAGAACTGTTGAGGGAAATTGAACAATGGCAACGGGGTATGTACAGTTGTGACGTTTGGTTGCAAAACCGTTTAGTGACAGCTTTTATCTTAAGAAAAGTATGGGTGTATCCATTAGTCTCTTGTGTTTCAGGAGGTGAGGTCCCTAAGAAGGGAATAAGCGAAATAGAAAATACAGCTATGGAAACAGAAAATTGAGAGCCATTTTAACATTCTGGTCTTGGAATTCCAGCACTGCGCTCTTACCTAGCATTCACTTTAGCAGGAATATTACCAGGCCTAGTCTCTAAGTGAGTCTTAGGACAAAACAAAGGGGCATGCAACAGAAGTGCTCTTCATACTCTCTGGGAGGCAGGAACTAGATTTGACCTCTTTTGAACAAGCAGGTGTGTGATTTATTCCCAGAGCTGGTGGGTGAAAGAGACAGAAACTACAAAGGCAGTGTGCCCTGGTACCCTACCCAGGCATTTAAGCAGAGAATGTTGGACATGTTGAGGTTGTGCTTCCAGTGTTAGCAAAGCTGATGGATGGATTGTGCCTTTTACAAACCTGCCTACTTTGTAAGCAGCACCCTTCCTCAGTAAACTGGTTGAAAAGTACTTTTTCCCCCTGAAGGCATAAATGGAGTCTTTGCTCCCTATTCCACAGTTAAAACATGTGTCGAGGGTCAAATGACAAGCTTGTAGGCCACATTCATGAACATAACTTACCAGGAGCAAGGGAGCATTTAGTGACTTAGTTAAAGTTGGTACCCTTTTTCAAAGAGTTAATTTAAGATGCTACCTAACAGTGTGGAAGCCATTGGAGGACCAAGAATGTTGGGGTTAGGTTGTGCTTGCTAAGAGGATTTGGGTGGAGGTTTAGCATATTGTGTTATCTTAGACTCATGAAGTCTGAGCAATGTTATGGCCTTCACAAGCTCTCCAGCCTGAGAAACTACAAAACTCTGCCATTTTCCCCTTGAGTCCATTTTGTAAACCATGAAAAGCAGAGTATAAATGAATGAAGGTGATACAGTGCTCTGCTCTCCGCCAACACACACCCTTACCTTCTGGGTTCAGATTCTACCAGCTAAAGAGCAAGGATTTATCACACTTAAATATGGGGGGGGGGGGTTGGCCTGACTAAAGGTCCAAACACAGGGAGATGGGAACTTAACTCTGGGCATTAGAAGGAAGGATTACAGTCAGTCAGTCAGCAAGAGAGGAAAATGTCTGTTGCAGAGTTGCAGCAAGCAGTGGGAAACAGCCCAGCCTATAGTCCTGTCTGCTCGGAGACTGACACTCCACGGCCCACAGTACCCAGTACTGTGGTCCCAAAGTTGGAAAGCAGGGTTTTTAGTTGGGTTGGATCCAGCCTTTCCCCATTTCTGCAGGCAGCCCTCTCTATAACCAGACATTCCATCCTTAGTGGCAAAGATGTTTCTATGAAACCTTGACTCTGGAAAACGTTTTAATGCGGTGATATACTGCAGTGTCATTAAGTCATCCTCCAGAAGGCCAGGATCCTGAAGCGTTCAAGGACTCTAATAACTGAGCAACAATGAGCTCACTTAAGTTTTTTTGTGCGGTGAAGAGGCCTTTTTTATTTTTATTTTGGTTTGTCTTTGGTTTGGGTTTATATCTGGTTTGCTTTGGTTTTAGTTTTTAACTGCTTACAATACTTTAAATTCGTGCAACATTTGCCATGTGAGGAGATTGATAAACTTGCTCCATCATCCTAAGCCACCGAAGACAGGCTGCTGAGGTGGTGGGCCACTAACGGAGAATTCATAGACAACTAGATCAGGTTTCCGGGGAGTTGGGTAGACAGAAATGTTAGGACTCAGACCTCTCACAAATCTCTGACAGGAAAAGAAGTAGCGCCAAGGAGCTCGCCTTTCGAAATTCAGCTGTGCTTAACAGCTGATCTTCCTTTTAGGACAACTCCTGAAAGGCATTCAATGGGCTTCAGCTTCCACAGGATCAAGGGCTGGTCAGCAATGGCTCTCCCTCCTTCCCCTAGCGTTGCTTCAAATATCAGCGGTCCGAGGCGTCATCGAGGTCAGCTCCTGGGCCAGAGGGCGGCGCCTAGCTGCCACCTCCTTCAGCAGGGGAGTGAGCGGTCATGACCTTGACCTCAGCTTCTGTGCCTCCAGCTCCTTACCTCCAGACTCTGCTCTTCTCTGGCTCTAAAGATCCCCGTGGTCCGGGTAGGTGGGGATGAGAGTGAGAGGCAAAGTTGAATTTATACTCGAAATTCTCCTCGGAAACTGAGAAAACCCGCGGCTTCACGAAATCCCCAGGAGAACTCTCCGAGGCTAAAGCTGAGCAAGGCCATACACCAGCAGCATCTGGGTTTCCTTACTAAAACTTACAGCCTCGTTCATGAAAAGTTGTGGGGAGTCCTGAGCTGCTAGAACAAGGTTACAGGCCAAAAAGCTAAAAGCAAGGCAAGCAGGCACACTCTACTCTGTATTTTTATTCATTTGTTTTGGAAACACTGTTAATGAGATTGACCAAGTGGAATTGTGCGCTCACACTAACAAGTTGGAAGGCATCAATTTTGTTCTGACTACAGGGGAACTGAACCCTGGATCATAAAATCCCGGCAACATAGAAGTCTCAGGGTCATCCATTCAGTTTGGGGAGTTCCAGGCCTACCAGACCTAAGCTGTCACACCACAGTCCCTGGTAAAGTAGTTAATGCACCTAGGGCTTCGAAGTGCACAGGCAGAAAAAATTGGGGCATTACTTTCCAACAAGGGTGACCTAAGCCTGCCAGTGCCTACCTAGCTCTGGAAACACCTAATCCTCACTTCCTCTATAAAGCTTAAAAGCAGCTTGCCTGCAATCCCAAACTGCAAACACAAGCACAATTGGCCCCTTAAGCATTCCGTTCCTGTGATCCTTCCTCGCTCAAGGATGCACTCTGGGGATCCTTAAAAGGAGAGAGAAATGCAGGCTTTCCTCTGTTCCTTTAAACTAATAATGACACAAAGGAGCGCGCCAGGGATTTGGGGTTGTGTTGGCTTCATAATTCAATGACAGAGATTGGGCCTAAGGTAACAAGTTGTGCAAGAAAGGAAGCATCGAAATAGGAAAGGCAGGAGGTGGAGCCTTGCAAAGGTTGCTCTCTCCCAAGAAATCCTCGCCTTCCTCCTCTCTGGATAGTGAGCATGTACTGAACACACAGATAAAACCAATATTAAATATTTGCCTTGATCTGGTGAAGTAGGGGACTCTCCAGCTCATAGAGTATTGGAGTTTCTGAGGGATGTTCTGGCCTACTCTTAAAAATAATAAAGACTGCTGAGCTCCTTGCTCCATGCTAACATCATAAAAAGATAGATTAACTGCTTAGGTAACTTATTTGAAAGCCGAGTGTCCTGCAAAGATCCATCTATTCTATCTGACCACTTTTTGTTCTGTGTATACAGTAGTGTGATAATAAAGTCTAACATTGATGTAGTTGTTTCTTACACCTGCCTGTGGTCTAAGCACTTTCATGAGATAACTTATTTGATTATGACACCTCTGTGAATTAGTTGATGATATATCCCTACTGCTTCTATGAATTAGTTGCAGATAAATCCCTACTACAGAAATGCAGGATACTGAGGTAAAACTAAACTAAACTTGCCTGGGATTACTCAACTAACCACGTAATAAGTGGTTTGGCCATAGCCTTCACTACACAGATGAAAAATAGCCAACAAAACAGTCCTTGCATGCAACCCTGCTCTGCCTGGCGTTGTTTTCTGAAACAGTAGGCAGGGAGTAATTAATCCCATTAATTTGGCCAATCTAAACAGCCAACCTGTCACATAGCTACTACCTACTAAAATGTTACTTGCTCTGAATTATACAAGTAACTCTGTACATTCTGTATGTAGATTATTAATAAACAAAACATTGAAATTTTCCACTTGCAAATCCTTTTGGATGGCCTAGATAGTTTTTGTCTCTTCTTTCTCAAAAAAGAGAGTTATATGCCACTAGCATTCTCAAAGTGTATTCACTACCTACTAAGCACACTCAGAACTAGTTCTTCATATTGAGAATTGAGGCCCACTAGACTGGAACTTTCACTACTATTCTTCTGCACAGAGACCACCTGAAGAATGTGCCCTCTCTCTTTAGTAAACCTCACCACCTAGATGGAGTCCTGAAGCCACTGTGCCAAGAAATACCATTTACTTTCTGCATTTTTACAGAAGTGGAAAGAGAGCTATTGAAAAGGGGAGAGTTGCTCAGGCCCAGGCTGTTGCACAGAACCCAGTTGCACAGAACTCAGGACTGTGCTTCAGCTCACTGGGTTAGTCTTACGCCCACAAAGCCCACGGCCCATGAGACTAAAACACACTTTGAAAACAAGGTTTTAAGAACATTTTCTTTCTTCTTGTGTATCCAGATGATCTGTAAAAGAAGGCTCTTACTGCTTTCTTCATTTCGGATGTGTTCTTAGAATGTCTTCACCAGATGTTCACCTAGAAACTTTCCATTGAACTCTTCAACACTCAACTGCTCTGAGAAACATCATTTTAGACTTTACGTCTGATCTCAGTTAATGATGCTCTTTTTTTTTTCCTGCTCTAAAAAAGAAAGAAAGAAAAAGAAATTTTGCTTTGCCTACAGAAAACCCGTCTTTACAGACTGTTCCTTAACGCTGGATTCCCTCACATTGTAGCTTTGTTCAGACTTTATTTTGCGCCAACTTGCCAACTTGCATTACAGGTCCGCTTGCCCATGATGCAAAAGATGCGGGTACTGGACTAGAGTGACAGGCTCTTTCGGTTTTCCCCTATATGCAAAGCTGAATCCTTCCACTTGATCCTGGCGCGCACGCGCGAGAGAGCACACACACACACACACACACACACACAAACACGCGCGCGCGCGCGCGTGTACTGTGCATGTGTGAGCGCCTATGGATCTGTGTGCACGCATTTGTGATTTAAAGTGGCACGACGAAGGGTTGAACTGAAGCAGCAGTGAGTTATTTTGCGTGATAAATCAGCTTTATTGTCTCCACGCCGTACTTCCATTATTCACTGGAACTGGACGGCTACGGCGGACATGCACTGCGGCAGAGCGCCCTGCAGCCCTGACTCTCGGCACTGCGGCGGCAGCGCGGGGCGTGAGCTCCGATTGATTTTTCCAGATCCCGTCTCCTTCAGCACGGCTCGCCAAAGGGAATCGAGTTGACTGCGGGAGCTTCGCAGGATGCATGTGGATTGGGTTTAGTACCTGCGCTTTCATTTTTTTTTTTTTTCTTTTGGGGGAGGAGCCGAGTTGTTGGTACTGGAAGGGAGATTTCGTTTTTCCGTCTTAATTTCCCTTTACTCCCTTAAAGAAAGAAATAAAAGGAGAAAGAAAATGGCCACCAGGCCTTCTGAGCCGTAGGAAGGCCAAACCTTTGCAGACCAGAAGACCAAGCTGAGTGGGTTTGCCCCTCTCCCCTCTGCCTTCTTGGCAGCTCCGCCGCCGCAGAGAGAACCCGGCTTCCGCACTTGAGCGGAGCGTTTGTCCTCATTCGCTTTTATTCTCGCAAGTAGTTGCCATTTTTTCCTTTTAGGACTGATCCTTCTGTCTGGCTTTTGAAATAAAAATGTGCCCAGAATAGGCTTCGTCTGACTTCTACTTAACAAGCACGAGATGCGGAGTGCGGAGGCAAACTCCTAACCAGATCTGGGGACAGCACTTAGTGGAGCAAGAGTGAGAGGGCTAATTAACTAATTATTAGCTGTGTCCTGAGGGCTGTGAATTCTTAAGCGCATCCATTTAGAACACTGCTTTCACTTACTATCCCCTGATGTTCTCGACAGCCAAGCACTTGGTCACCCCAGACTGAAAATTTACATTTTAAAAGTGGGATCCTTACCACTTGGGGACAACTTTGACACCCTGTTTTAGATTCAGGACAAAACCTGGGTGGATTTTCCAGGCCTGAGAAAACCTTTTCCAGTCCTGCAGAGTTGCCCTTAACGTCCTTACCCGAGGCTTCTGCCCCTTTTACTGAAGCTACTTAAAGAGCAATGTCATTTGTCAAATCGCGAAGATAATTGTAGTGTGGATGTGTGGTTGTGTAAGTACTGTCACAGATTGGATAATAACAACTTAGGCAACATGTCTTTGTTTAGACTGATGTAACTTTCCTGAAGTTTGTTTGTAGCTTTAAACGGGTTTAAGTGCCATGCAGACTACAAATGAGTGTCTTTGCACAAAGGAAGCCTGCCTGATCCAGAACTCTCTCCAGCACTGGCTCTCCGGGGCCCATCTTTACATACAGCCCAGGCACATAGGTATATAGGCTTAGAAATCTTGTTTCCCCCAGAATGAGAGGAGATCCTGGGAAAGAAAAAGCCAAGTTGATAGTTCTCATTTACTTGACAAAGTCAGTTGGATTGTCCACGGCTAATACCCCTGTTTAAGGGGAAGTGGAAAGGCAAATGAAACAATTCAAATGGTACTCAAGTCAAATACACACAGGGAATGTATGCTGGGGGATGGTCTGAATATATACAGAATATTAATAATCATTTTACAAATATATGCCCAGTAGAGCAAGCTCGTCATTATAACCAAAATAGAGCTTTCTAACAGTGTGGTGGAAATAATACACATGCGTCTAATGATAATAAAAAAATAACAATCAATTTTACTTACTCCAACATTTAAAACAGACAGTTATGTTTGAGTCATGACCTATGATAGATAGGCAGTGCAGTTTCCATGCTTCTGTGATCTGGAGAGAGATGGGCACTTTAATTCAGGCATAAGAGAAGACACATACAAAGTTAATATCTAGGCTCACATAAAAGCAGTCTATCCGGATACTCAGGAAACCCCTGTGGTCCAGGGTAGCTGCACCTTTACTACCTCTTCTCTGAAAGCCCCAGATTCCAAGGCTCCAGACTGTATAGGACTCTAACTTACACTTCTGTGTTCAATACACACAACATCAAATAAGAACACTCAAGAAGAAAAGGCATAGGCACTAGAGAGGCCTTCAGTTTGTAAATCCTCCCTGAAGTCAGACCCAGGGCTTTTTACAGTGTGTAGAAATAATTCACTACTATGAAGTTCCTAGCTAGTCAGAAAAGCTAGCTCTAAAAAGATATTAAGGAGAAAAAAGAAGCCCCTGCAAAGAAAGAGTTCTTACTGCAGGGCAAGAGCCACAATGTGCTGCTGCTTGAAAGCTTTTGGTTAAGGAAAATCAGTGTACAGTGCCATGGTGTTAATAAACATTAGCCTGGAAATTAGAGTGTTTCTCACTCGTTTTTCTTTTCAAAGTAATACAAAAATATTATGCTCAAAAAGCCTTCAGATCTGTCTTATGGGGACTGTTATGACATCAGTGAAGTGCTTTTTGATTTTCAACATAGGTTCCAATGCCTATGTCAAACCTCAACTGTGAAAGAAAAGGGAGGCTGCTGCCGTTGAGCTTGACGTGTACCCTGAGGCAACTTAAAGAACTGTGGCTATGACAGGACACTTCGTAAAGAAAAGTTCTGAGCACACTGAAATGACTGGAATGATCTAGTAACAACATCAGATCAATAAAGGCAACTGTAAAACTATAGGTCCTGTTTTGTTTTGAAAGAAAAAAATATAGGAAAAAGGACAATGAATTCCATAAGCTCTTCAGTACTTCTCCAATTAAAAACACCTAGCTTAGGAATCAATAGGTATCTTTGTAAATGATATCTCCTAAAAAACACTTTATTCTGGACAAGCCACAAAAAAAGAACTCAAAAAGCCCCAGGCAATATTCTAAATACCACTTGATATTACAATATGCTTTGATTATCTATAACATAAAATACAGCCAACTTCCCAAATTCTGACCTTGAGAAGCTAAACATTTAGTATTTTAGAATGCTAGGAAAATTATAACATTCTCTACAACATGCACATTACATTTTCTATACTGTTCAATAAGAGTTTCAACAGAATACCGCTAATAAAGTATTAGAAATGAAGACAGGATGGGGGAGGCATGCAACTCACAATTTGGAGCAATGTCATACGTGTTTGTGATCTAGAGAGGGTTACTCTGCTAGAGGCCGGTTATGGTCGGTAAGATAACCCAACAGCACCTGCAGCAAATTGCTTACTGTGTGAATGAAGGTCATGCCTTCATTCCTGTCTGTATCCTCAGACCCTAATGTAACATTTGGCATATCAAGCACATTCAGTAAACAGTTACAAACTTGAATTTGATAGTTCTCTGCTGTAAAAAAATTTAATAGTGAATGTAAACTTTAGTAGTGGCCAGGGCCAATAGAAATGATTCCACAGTGGGACAGCTGAGAACATTTTGTTTCTACGACAGGAGAGATGGCTCAGCAGTTCAGAATACTGGCTGGTCTTCCAGAGGACCTGGGTTCAATTCCTTGCACTCACATGGTGCTACACAACCAACTATAACTCCAATCCCAAGGGATCAATACTCTCTTCTGGCTTTCATAGGCACCAGATACCCACATAGGCGCTTAGACACAAATGCAGGCAAAATACCCACACACATAAGAGAAATAATTTTTAAAATGTTTATAGTGGCTGTCTCATAACAAATTAAAATGTCTTTGATGAATTGTCAATAGTAGATCTCTTAGGAGGACTAGCAAACGAATAGGGATATTGTTAATATCAGAAGCACACATTACCTCTTAGCTTCTATAAAAATCTACTTCTTTTTTCACTATACAATTAATGCATATACCAAGTACATGAAAAACTTGAACTTTTCAAGTCTTACTCAGACCCCGCTTGCAGCATAGCAGCCGTTGCAAGTATGCTGGTCACACTAAGGCCTCTTTGTAACTGGCTTTCCTTGTTCTCTTTTGATTTTCTTTCCTCGGTAAACACAAAGCAAATTCTATGCCAAATAACAAAATGTTCTGAAGGTAAATGCTGTTCTTCCCAGCCTCATTTCACTGATTAGAAGACTCCTAATATCTGCAATACAGCAAGGACTTCTGCATACAAAACCTGGAGCATTTTCTCCAAAATAACTCATTTTTAGAGAAAAACCAAGTTGTTTCTTGGCCCATTAAAACAGCGGCCTACTAGGTTCACTCAATGCTTTCCTTAGTTACAAAACTCTGTGGATGAAGTATGTTTATAACTTTCAGAGTAAAGAGAGATGGAGCATGTAAAAGGGGCAGACAGCATCACTATCTTGTTTCAAGATTTTATACACTATGCTATCTCTTTATTTAGTTTTGAGATAGGAACAGAGTATCTACTTCATGCTGGATGGCTGGAATATTCTCTCTCTCTCTCTCTCTCTCTCTCTCTCTCTCTCTCTGAGGCAACACTGGCCTCAAATTTTTGATCTTCCTGCCTTAATGTCTAGGATTACAGGCAGGTATGCAGCACCACCCCTGGCTTTAACATGAGACTATTTATAAAGAATAAGTTACAAACTTAATTCCCTCAATTAAGGAAAATTCCATTTAATGAAATATAGATAGATGGATAGATAGATAGATAGATAATTTGTGTGTGTGTGTGTGTGTGTGTGTGTGTGTGTGTGTGAGAGAGAGAGAGAGAGAGAGAGAGAGAGAGAGAGAGAGAGAGAACAGACAGATAGGCAATAGATAGAACTCAGGGCCTTGTTCATGCCTGGTAAGACATCTACCATTGAGCTACACTCCATAACAATATTTAATTTTTAATGTAAAAAAGAATAGTAATCTGTCAGAGCTATTTAATCTAAATTGCTCTAGTGTTAATGGTACTAAAATATTAGTTGACGAAGTAATGACTGAAAGCGCATGTATGCCTTACTAACCAGTACTAACCTAAAGGCATTACTGCACCACCAGCCAGGTCTACAGTTCAGCAGAATAGTATTCACTTTAAGGGAAATGGCAACTTTCTCACCACTGTGCAGAGATGGACAATGTAGCATTTTTTTTTTTTTTTAACCAAGCTGTTTACTAAGTATCTTTTGCTCCACATTAGCCTTGGGCCATTTTGACTAAGTTTCCTACAATGGTGGCGCACAAGTTTAATCCCAGCACTCAGGAGGCAGAGGCAGGAGGATTTCTGAGTTCAAGACCAGCCTGGTCTACAGAGTGAATTCCAGGACCGCCAGAGCTGTACAGAGAAACCCTGTCTCGAAAAAAACAAAAATAAATAAACTAATTAATTAATTAATTTAAAAAAAACCCAAAATCTTTAAAAACAAAAATAGAGTCAAGAATGTGGCTAAAGCCTAAGGTTTGATCCCCAGAACCTCATAAACTGAGCATAAACCAAGCACAAACCTGTAATCCCAGCAGCATGAAGGTAGGTTCAGGAAGATAAAAAATTCAAGACTCTCATTGAGTACAAGTTCAAGGCTAGCCTGGGATTGGTGAAATCTTGTTTAATATTTTTAATTTATTAATCAAATTTAAAAGGGGGAAATAACACAATGTAGGCAGAAGATGGCAGGCGGTTTGTTATTAGAACTCTTAAATCATTCTCCATATTGCTACCATGGTGATTTTTCTAGGAAAACAGCATCTTGTCTTATTAACAACTTCTTCACATCTGTTAGTGACTCCTGATGATAAAATTACATCCCAGCCATGGGTCACTGTGCTGACTCTGCCTATGCTTTCCACCTGCTCTCCTAGCAAGCAGTTCCATTGTCTTCTGCCAACCATCACCCCAGCCTTCTTCCTCTTGGCCTCCTACATTCAGAAAGTATTTCTGAAATGAATGTATGTATTTTTACTTAAGCGGAATAATGGATGTTTAGAATTTCAAAAGAGCTTAAATACCAAATAATTCAAAGATGTTCTTCAGAGCTAAGGCTGAGCTTAGTGGTAGAGTGCTTGCCTGGCATGCATAAGACCCTGGGTTTAATCCCCATCACTTGAAAGTTCACAGATCCCTTTTTCAGATGAGGATATTGAGGGTAGTCCTGAGAAATCAAACAATTTTCAAAGCTCACACAATCAGAGCACATGGAACTAAAATCCAAGATGCCTAATACTTATGATGTTAACTCTAAACGACAAAAGTCGCCAAAGAATTTGTTCAGTATGTCTCACCAAAGAAAAATTAAGCTTGGTATTTTCTTCTCAAAGAAACAGAAAAGATGTTTACCATGTGATCAGGCAATTACACCTCTGGGTATGGATCAGAAAGCATTAAAGTAGGGCCTTGATTACATATTTATGTACACCCATATTCATAGTAGCCAGAGTTTCATAAACACCCCAGGTAACCAAATATTCATCAACAGATGAATTACACCCACCCCCATATACAGAGGGACATTGTTTACATTATTTAGCTTTAACAAGAAAGAAAAATTTAACACTTGAGTGAAACTTCAAGACACTATGCTAAGTGAAATAAGCTAGTCACTGAAAGACAACCACTATATAATTCCACTTATAATATGGTTTATGGAGATAGAGAATAGGATGGCATTGCCACACACTGGGAAGAGGGGAAAAGGGAGCCACAGTCTGGGAAGAAGAAAAAAAGCTCTGGGGATGGACAGCAGAGAAAGTTTTACACACTGTGAATGCACTTAAAGCCACTGAATAGCACATTTAAGACAGTTAAGGCTTGAAACACACACACACACACACACACACACACACACACACACACACACACAAAGTTAAAAGAGAAAAGACTGCTTTTTCCCTAGCAGTTCCCAAGGCAGGGTCAGATCCTGTCCTGCCCTTTCCCTATAATGCTTTCTGGGATCTTAGCCCATTTACTCGGCTTTGAGACTAATATCTCTACATTGTCTGATTCAACTAAGAACTTGAAGGACGGTTTCAACTCAACAACACCCATTGTTAGTGTCTTCCGTGCTGACTGCATTCTGTGAATCTTGTGAAAAAGAAAAGTCAAGAGAGGTTGCAGAGCTCTTGAACTCAGGTTGGAAAAGAGACTCTGAAGCTACCACCCACGCCAATCTGGTCCCAGGCCCTATTTCCTCTTTTTCTACTTTTTAATCAGTGGTGTTTTCAATATCAGCATGAATGTGAAAACAAAACAAAACCCATGGGTCAGAGGTGCTAAACTCCAGCTCTGCTCTTATTTTCTTGTTGCTGATGATCTGCTCTTACAGGTATCCATGTTAAACTAGGTAAATTTCACTCACCACGAGGGAAGCACTGCTGCAGTTAGACCAGTCAATTAACCAAGGGCAGAGGAGTCCTTAGACAAGGTCCCATCCATTCCAAATCCTTCTCCCTTTCCCAGCACCAGAACATCACAGTGAAGGCCGACCTCTCTGTGACCACACTGTCTATGGTGGATAGAGCAGCAGTGGTGGGGGATGTAATGGGAGGTGTGTGTCAAACTTTTCCGGCATCAGAAAAATCTGCATTGCCTTTGAAAATCCATTCTAGGCTTTTATAGTGTTTTATGGATATTGTCTATTTCATAAGTTCTCACCCTTTCCTCTTTTATTGTTACGAAACTCAAGATAAAAATCATGATGTCTCTGTGTGTGTGTGTGAGTGAGTGTACACATGTGTGTGTGCAGGTTCGTGTGTCCGTGTGTAAATGTGAAGGGCAGAGAAGGATATTGGTTAGGTTGACTGGCTGGCTAGGGGGCTCCCAGAATCTACCTGCTACTCCCTAACACCCCAGTGTTGAGTTATAGACACATGGGACCACAACTAGCTTTTATATTGTGTTAAAGATTCAAATTGAAATCTTTGTTCATGCTTGCATGGGATCTACCAAGCCATCTTCCCAGCCTTAAAGGTCAAAATTTTAAAACAATCTTAATAAAGGACACAGGACATCATTGCATGGACTTTAGATACAATTCTCATTTATTTTAATTATGTGTGTGTGTGTGTGTGTGTGTGTGTGTGTGAGAGAGAGAGAGAGAGAGAGAGAGAGAGAGAGAGAGAGAGAGACTTACCTCTATTCCAAAATCTAGAAAATACAGGATTGACAACCATAACTAAATAGCAGTATTCTTTGTCCTCCTAGGCCTCGAAAAACTAACAGTTATTGGTAGTTCAGGCCCTCACAGAATAGAATCTCAGGTTTTGTTTTCTAGTTTCTCATTCAGGAGTTCACGGAATCCTCATCAAATCTTATGGATAAAGTACGGCTGATGATATTTGTGTTTTACAGAGCAGGTAGTCAGAGGGGCTTGCCAGAGAAGTTGTCCTGCCAAAGTCACCAATGGTAGACAGGACAGTCCACAATTCCAAACACACCATTCCCATCTCAGGCTGTTCCCATCCTCCTCCTTCAGTGTCCTAAAAATTATCCCTTACCATCTAAACACGCAGGTACAATTCTAAGTACTAGTCTGGACTGTGTTTCAATAATTCAATGTTTTCTTACTTCCATTGGGTTCATTAACAGTATGTCTCTTTTCCCAGGCTTCTTTCAGACTTTGGTAGCAGACACAGTCACATGCCTTCTCCCTGGTCCTGCAGAGCAGACTTTGCATGATGTAATGAACTTGGCACTAGGCTAGGGGTTAATTCTTTACCAGCTGTGTGGCTAGCTCCTTAACTCTGCCAGGTTCAGTTTTATCATCTGTAGAATATTGTGGATGGACCCTTGTGAGCTCCCCTTCAGTTCTCTCCTCCCTGGTAACTCCAGCAGCTCACTTAGATAACATTCTGTTCAGTCTCTTATGATTGTTGTGTTGTGCCCAAGGTGAGAAAGATGGGTTCACATGCTTACTTTTGAACATGATTACAGGATGTAACAACAAAAATTGTATTTTAAGAAATTTAAAGTCCACATTCTTTCCTAAAGGAGACATCACAGCCTGGAGCTTTGAAGGGAAATAAATCAGATATTCTGTTCTTCTGTCAACTCATTGCAAAAGAGTATCTCTCTACAAGCTCTCAACTAGAGCTTGTTGAGCTCTAGTGTCTTCGTGTATGTAGTGGGAATGGCACCTATCCAGCAAGGAGGGCAAAGGTGATCAGCATGGTGCCCTGTGAACTGCAAATCCAATCTCTCTTTATGCTTACAACTCTCCGTTGTGACAATGGCCTCTCTAGCAACAGCATACACCTGTTTATTATCAGAGACTGGGAAAAGTAGCTATTTTCTGGTTATCCACCAATTTACAGCTATCTATTGATGGTCTACTCTGGGCACTTTGTAGAGACATATACAAGGATGAATAAAATAACTGTCTCTATGATTATGTAAATAATTGATATCTGACATACTGAGCTTTAGATGGGAGTCAGATGTTTATTAGGGAGCACAGGGGCCTTTGACCAAATCTGCCTGAGAAGAAGAAGGAAGAGGAGGAGAAGGAGAAGGAGAAGGAGAAGAAGCAGCATTGCATTAGCTGCTGAAAATGAATGAACTATAGAGCAATCATCAGGGACTTCTGGGCAGATGGAATCAGAAACGCACTTACACACATGAGGATGGATGAACACATGTAGTATGTCAGAACATGAAAAAGGAAGAACAAGAAAGAGAAAAACAAGGCATTGCTTGTGGTTAGGATGAGAAGACAGAAGGGAGAGAATGAAAAAGAAAGCTGATGGTGAAAGTCAGTGTTACATACCAAGCTGGGCAAAGCAGACTCTTGGCTGCTAGTACCTCAGTAATCTCAGTGCCCAGAGACTTAAGTATGACTTGCATGGAAGAAGCAGCTTTATTTTACCAAGTCATTTAGAGATCCACGTTCTCCCATCTTGCAGCTCTCTTGCTGCCTGGACATTGTCCATCCCTTATATTCAAAGTTAGGTCCTCTCTTTAGCCTTTGTGAAGGGCTATGGCCAAGGCAAATTTCATTTAAACAAGTGACATAGGAATTGTGTGCCACTCATGTGCGATTGAGAACTTAATCACATGTCTGTTACTTCTCTGAAAGAGGAGTGATAAGTATCTACTATCAACAGTTCATTCATATATCCAAGACAAGATAGATTGGGGATTTGGAAGGGGACAATACATGCCCAAACATGCTTATGAGGGCCCTTTTTAATTGCTAGATTTAACTTTGCTTATAAAAGTCATCATTTGTAATGCTATGTTGATCTCTCAAATGCCCATGTTAAGTGGCTTGCTTTAAAAACTCATTGGTTGATCGAGCACTTACACAGGGAAATTGATAAAATAGAAATAGGTGTTTTTCTTTTAATTTCCTATTTTTCACAACTTAGGACAAATTGATTATCAAAACATACTGCAATTTTGAATTGCATCTCTAATCTGTCCGGCTTCGGGGTTCTCCTTTCTATGTCAATACCTTGCAAGAAGATTAGAGTTCTATTTGGGTCAACAAAGCAGAATTCCTGGAAGAGCTGACTATTCTCAAGGCATAAAGCCAAACTACATGGAACAGCAGGCTTGCCATGAGGTTAGCAACCCAGAGTCACCATTCTCGATGAGCACCTGAAGTTACCCGAATGCAAACCAGTCTGGTAGAAACACTGGTAGAGGAGTACTAACATAACTGATGCCATCTTAATGCTATTGAATATTATTAGGTTGAAGGACATGATGGAGGTGGTAATATCTGAGCAGAGAGAGCCTCCCCTGCTTTTATAGGTAGAAGCTTAGACACCAAGGAATGTATGGGAAAGCTTTATCCCTGAATTGTTCCTGTTGATCAAACTCCTAGAAAACTACTGTCAGGGATGCCTCTCCATTGATTTCTGTTCTCAGAGCCACTGTGTTAGCTTTGGCTGTGACCAAAGTACCAGAGAGGGCAACTTTAAAAAGTGCTTCATTTTGATTCATGGTTTCTCAGCTATCACTCTGTAGACCTTGATTCTGCCACCACCTGGGGTGACAGATGGTTGGAGTAAGGGATAGGAGAGATGGGAGTGAGGGTGGGGGGCACCAGGAAGAGGCTACTCACTTCATGGTGCCAGGAGACAGAGAAAGAGAAGCCTAGGATATGACATATCCACAAGGCTGGCCCTCCAGTGATTTGTTTCCCTAAGTCTAGGCCTCATCCCTTCTAGAACCTTCCAAAACAGCAGCACCAGCTAGGGGAGTGTAGCAGAACATTCCGTACCCAAGCCTAACCTCACCATCCACTAAGTCTTCTTCTCCTGGCTTGCAGCTGAGCTACAGCCTAGGTCTTTGCCTCCTCCAGCCCCCACCTCTTTGCCTTCTTTACTAAGGTGAACTTCCTGATCACTAAATTTTCTTTCTTTCTTTAACTAAATAGCTATGATGACTTCTGAGTCTTTCAGATGGAAGCTGTCATTGCTCATAAACCTCTCCTTGATTTTACCTTAACCTGACGTTCTTACTTGTCCTCTAGTTACTATGAAACAAGTCAATACAAACTAATCGGCCACCACCAGACACTTTTATACATTACCTGGAGAAGAATGACCTGTTCTTCCCCTGTCTGACAAATGTATATTATTGGTTCATTTCCAAATGCCAGTTGTTCTTTCCCAGCCTTCATGGCTCTTCCGTCACAGCCATATAGAATTGGTCACTATTGTCACACATAAGTATGGATATAGGTGTCTACATACATATATGTGTATATGCATAGGATTGTTCAGCTCTATATCATCTTCTCCCACCTTTGGACTAAAGCTTATTAAATTCAGGCAGCAATAACATCATATTCCCCTCTATCGCTAGCTCTTAGCATGCCAAAGTACTGAGGACAGGGCTCAATATGATGGAGATAATTTATGCATATTGTACGAATGTTTCTCATCTTCCAAGTGATGAAGTTAATTCTTGCAGAAGCTAAATAACTTGTATAAAGTCACATGGTATGACCAACATTAAAACCTAAATTGGACTCTGAAATGCATGGTGTGTTGTTGACTATATAGACATATCCAAGCTCACTTTTGTAATGTCATCAACCTGTGTCTTTAAATCAGAATAATACATTACAGACAGTGCATAGAAAACACAGTTACTAACTACTTACAAGTCCTGACTTGCTTAGTAGTATGGGTTATTTAGACCATGGCACTGTCGTGAACCTCTTGGACTTATCTGAAGTTCCTTTTAAAAACATTTTTATTGATCCTTTGTGAGTTTCACATCATGCCCCCCAGTCTCACTTATCTCCCTGTTCCCCTCATATCTGCCCTTTGCCCTTGCAGCCTCCACAAATAAAATAGACACACATAAATAAACAACAAACCTAGAAAACATCGTGGAAGCTCTAGTATGTCACACTGTGTCCCACAGTAGATCTCTCTGTCCACACATCTTCACTTGTTCATTGCAACAAGTCAGTGGTCTGCTTTGAGATTTCTGGCTTTTGTGACACTATTAATCTTAGATCCTCGTCAGGACTCCTTCTGGTTATCTGTTCTTGTCCTGTGTCAGGGAGATCCTGCAGCTTTTCGACAGCAGGAGCAGCTCTTACAGAAGTCCCAATCATTCTCAGCTTATATAGATTTTAGGGTGGGCCAATTCAGAGCCATGAATATGAGCCTGGGTGGTAGCTGAGCTGGTCAGTCAGCGAGCTCATGAAGGCTAGTTATCCAACACTGGTCTGGCTAGGCCACCCAGTGCAGCCATTTAGCTCTCCTGCTGTCATGCCCTGGCTGGTTCATCTGCACCTAACCTCTACAGCCAGCTCCACTGTGCTGCTCTCTAGTTAAGGTGTGCTCACTCTCCCAATTGGTACAGCCTGTGAGGAGCTGGGCCAGCTCTTCTGCTCTTGCACCCTCAGGGTTAGTTCACCAGTGCCTTTGCCATCAGGGCCAACTCCACTGTGTTGCCCAAGCAAAGTGCAGGGACTACTCACCTGATTGCTTCAGCCACTGGGGGTTGGGGGCAAGGCTAGCTCTCCTGCTACTACTGGTTGCAAGGGGGGGGGGAAAGCAGTGCTGCACACCCTCCACCAGGGCCAGCTCTACTGTGCTGCCCAGATGAAGTGCAGGGCCCACTCTCCTGAGCACTGACAGGGTCAGCTCACCCAGTCTCATGACTCCAGGGGTCAGTTTTTCTGACTGCTTCAGGTGGGCATCCCCTCCCCCAAAGCCACCTCTTATCTGAAGTTTTTAAAACGTTTTATTTATTTATTTAATTGCAAAAGTGGAGTTTTTTGTTTGTTTGTTTGTTTGTCTATATGTATGTCTGTGTGAGGGTGTGGAATCCCTTGGAACTGGAGTTACATGTGAGTACTGGGAATTGAACCAGGATCCTCTGGAAGAGCAGCCAGTGTCCTTAACTGCTGAGCCATCTCTCCAGACCTCTTATCTAAAGTTCTTAGCCCTTGACAAAACGGTGTTTCATTCTCACAACAGGTCTGTGTCCTACTTTATAGGTGTTATAACTGGCTGGTGGCAACAGAGCCTGGTTCCTGTTGAACTAGGCCCAGAACATTAAACTTAAACTTTTATTTAAGTATTGAACTATTATTTATCATCAATATCAATGTTATTATTACCTAAACCATTCTATTTAGTTTATTTCTAGGTGAGAGTAGTAAGCCAGGTGGAAATGTATACTGGGTAGACAAGGCCTAGATTAAATGCCATGGGCTGTGTAGACTAAAAGCTTTTCCTAGCCTATGAAAAGTAAATTGGAACAGCAAAATTTGTCTAATACAAGAACAGCCTCAGGAAGATTTCTCCCAGCAATGCTGCGTCAGCTGACTGGTTGCTAAGTGCACAAGCGAAGCCAAAATTATAATCCAAAATAAGATGTGAGGAGACTCCTCGAGTCTTTAACTGTGAAGGGTGTTACTAATTGGTTAGATCTTTTCATCAAGGAGAGTTATAGAAACCAGGATATTTTTTAGACTTCTTGGCTGGATAGGATTGGTTTGGTTTTTGTTGTTTTGTTGTTGTTGTTTTGTGATTTTTTTTTGGTGTTTTGTTTTTAATCAGGTGAGCTAAGTATACAATTTTCAGTAACTCAATTATTACACAAAATATCCTAATTTACTTAAGGGACACAAAGCAAACACATTAAACAACAACAACAACACAATAACAAAAAGTGTAAGTCTAGTGGTATGTGCTGGTTTCCATTTAAAGAGATACTCCTTTTAAGGCCATTGGTCCAAGCTCTGCACCAAAGGCTGTTCCGATAATTAAAATGAAAACATAAAACAAGTTTGACAGTGAAATATCCAGATGACATGGTCGGAAAGAGTCTGGGTTAGGGAAACAAGAGAGTCAACTGGAGGAAGGACTTGACCGACCAGTTACTAACATGCCCCTCCCCCATCACCGAACTTTCAGTTCATTTCTTGGGGGTAAGTGGGGAGGGAGATTGCTTTAGACTTTGTACCATCCAGGTTTTGCCAGAATACTGATAAATTAGGAGCGCGGTGATCGAATTAGAATGTTGAAATATCAATTCTTTAAAGGAGCTGTATTCTTGCGGGATCCCACCTAGGACTGCCAACCCAGGAAGAAAGCCTTATCCCATTGAAGTCCCTGTGACATTTTGCTCCGTCTTGATTTAATGCACCAGAGAGGATCTTTAACTCTCGGTCTACATCAGTGCAAATAAAGGTTAAATCTCTCACCAACCATCATGAACTAGTCTAATAACTCACAAGAGGATCTGGAAAAAGAAACCGAGAAAGCAGGTGTGCGGGCGTGATTCAAACATGCAAAACCGGCATGACTGCGGGCAAATCTTCCCTACTCTAAGAGCCTGCTGCAAGCTCCGCAAGCAGGGAAACTTCCCCTGCGCCAAAACCCGGATCCCACGAGCAGGGCCTACCAACTCAGAGGCGGTTCTGCAGCCCGGAGTCCCGACCCGAGCCTGCGCTGAAGGCCAGGGCTCCCATTGGCCACAAGCCGTGGGGGAGGAGGAGACAGCGCGGAGAGGGAGGAGGAGTCGCCAGAGCCTGTCCCTGCCCCCTCCGGCCCCTCCGCCTCTTGCGTGGTTACTATGCAAATTGCAGCGATTGCGGAAATAAACAAGGGGGTAGGGAGAGAAAAGAGGGGCTGCTGAAAGGATCGCAACTTCTGCAAAGTCTCTTTCAAGCACACCAGGCAAATCCAGAGAGAATCTGAGAAGCAGCCAGCTCGGGTTAGATTGGATCGCTTTCAAAGAGGAGAGAGACAGAGAGAGACAGAGAGAGAGAGAGACAGAGAGACAGAGACAGAGAGAGAGAGAGAGAGAGAGAGAGAGAGAGAGAGAGAGAGAGAGAGCGCTCTGCCATCCTTGGTAGAAGCCTTTTGATTTGGAGTTAAAAAAAAAAAATTATCCAAGAAGCCTGCAATTGGCCAGCAGCTTAAAAAAATCTCTTCCGGGTTTTCAACGGTTCCAAGTTTATTTAGCTATTTTTTTTTTAATGCAAAAAAACAGGGACAAGCGATGAAGCAATTCGTCTGAGCATTTTAAAGTTTCTCACGTACTCTTTTTACATTGCAATGGTACGTGGTACATCTTAAACTTTCTATTTTACATTTATACGATATGCGTTATATAAACAACGGTAGAATGGTTATGCTTAATGGCTAAGACTTTAAAAATTATCTAGCTCGAATATGCACTTAAGTGATTGCTGGGTAAATGTCTATTGTGATGGTTTTCTTTTAAAGATGCAGCTTTGTGGATGGTGTTTTTGTTATGTGCAGCAGAGATCGGGTTTCTTTTTCTTTCTTTTTTTTTCAGGATTTGAAAAAATTGCTGAGCTTAACAGATTTTTTTTCCTCCTAGCGCTTGCTCTGTTCCAGAAAAGAGGGGGAGGGGGAGGGGGGATCCTGTACGTGCTCTGATCTGTTAAAGACGTCTGGCCTCTGCAGTCAACCTAACCCGAAAAGAAATGTCTGGACCCGAGAATAATTGACGATTCGATCCTCTAATCAATGGGACAACATGCGAGATTGACAGAAGTTCTATCCAATCATGAGAAAGCTTGGGCATACAATGGTTCGTAATAGCCATTGGGGGCGGGGCAAAGGAGATCTGAAGTTCTCTGCAGTTCTGAAGGGGATGGTGTGTAGTTCAAGCTGTCAAAGATAGCAGCGCTTCCGGATTTAGCAATTACAATAGGAAAGAGGGTTTTTTTGGTGGTTATTGTTTTCACTTTAAAGGGGAAGAAAGGCTGTTGAGGGGCTGCATGGATCTTATGAGACTTTTAACTTTGCTCTTTTGGAAAATTCTTCTAGAGTAATATTTAACCTTGCATAAGTTGTTATTTTTAGCACCCAGGGAAGTTGGTAACTTGTAGAAGGGGCGCGGTTTAGCTTCTTTGAGAAATATGCCTCAATTTGGGACTGCACTAAGTGCTTCAGAACTCACTAATTCTTTTAGAATCTTTGATGTATCAAGGAAAGAGGCTGCTGCCCCATAGGTAGATGGACAACTGTTTGAAAAGGAGGAGGGAGGGACTGGATTTTCCTGAAGTCTACTGTTTCAGATTAGGATCAGTAGCAAGGAGCATACTAAGAACCGCCAAGTTCACATTTCTTTGTTAGCACATCAACCCTACTGGCGGTACACACAGGGAAGATAACTGACTCCTGCTAGAGGAGTCTGGCCTCCTGTTCAAGTCCTTGCCAGCTGCATGGTGGAAACCAACTGCCTTGGTTTGTCTTGGTTTGGAGATGTAACTTGCAGCCTCTGGTTCAAATCTATCAACCCCTTCTTAGTTCTGTAGGGAATGGATGGAAAGTAATGTGGGTTCTTGACTTTTTAATGTGGATTTAGTTATCATCCAACAATTTTCTGAGGCTTTGGGCCTTCCAGACAAGCCTTGTTCGGAAACTTGACGTGAAAACTCTCTTGTGTGCTCAATTCAAAATATGATTCAATTTTGGATTAAATGCAAGTAAGAGAAATCTGCACACAAGTGACCAGCAAGTTAAAAAAAAATTCAGTGAAGAAAGATGCTGGAAAATACTAGTTAAGAGTCAGTCTTGCTGGTAACTATAGAGCAAATGGTATTGTCACTTAGGAATCCTGGTCCCATTTTCACTACTTTGGGCATTAAAATCTAAATCACATTAATACAATTTCCCAACTAAATAGAAAGGAGAGGTATTTCAGATATATGTAGAAGTGAAACTTTATTGACGTAATTTATACATCTAAGAGGATTTCACTAAAGCTGGCAAGGTAACGTTTCTGCAAATAAAACAGTAAATGCAAGGCTGGGCTCTGTGCCAGGGAGAATATGGATAGCAGAGAGCATGGCAGGAACCTCCTTTTTGCAAAGACAATCCGGTTTCAAGGCAGCCTCCTACCACTTGCAAAGTAAACGATTGGAGTAATGTTTCCAAAAAGGGTTTACCCTTTCTAACAATGGGTCATTTATATGATTGCAATAAACTAGTTTTCATATATCACCTGTGTTTCCTACACTCTCTCTTCTTCCTTCTCTTTGCCCCTCCCTTCCCTCCCCCCCTTTCCCAGATCTTCCTTCCTCTCCCTCTCTTAGTATCTCTGTGAACTCTAGACAAGGATTTACTTTTGCAATCTAGAAGAGAAGAGAAAGTTAGAAATGCTTTTTATCCCGGGTCTGTCCTCTGAGGAACATCTGTTTCTTTGTGTGTTTAAAATTTATGCCTGTTGGAGAGAAAGTTACCAGAAGCCATTCTGTAACTGTAACTCTTCTACGGTATTTTTCTCAGTCTAGTTTGCAAAGGCTGTAGTTGGAACTGGGCTTTGTAGTGTTCCCCCGCCTTCTACCCTCCTCCGGAGCGGGGGAGGGAGCGGGAGCTGGCACAGATAGGAGAGAAAGCAGGAGCGGATGTGGAGGGCTTTGGTGCTGAACTTGGATCCAGCCCTTGCCTAGAGGGCGCAAACAATCGTCCCATATCCAAAAGTCTTACGAAGGGCGCCAAAAGTTACTTAAGATAATATTGCTAACCGCAGAATGCTGAAAATCGCGGGCACATCCACTGCTGCAACAAAAGAAGTTTCTAAAGTGGAAATATCAGCATTCAATTACTTTCCCCCATTTAAAGGAAGAAGACACGGCGACAGGCAGTTATTAAAACATTCCCCTTAAGAATCAAAAGTAAAATATTTTTGCTGTTTTGAAAAGAGGCAGATGTGAAGTGTATCTATACTCGCCCCCCCCCCCCCAAATCCAGTTTGGAAGAGAGCTTCCCCAGAGCACACACATGGGACAATAACTTGTCACTGTGCCTCAGTTACATGTTGGGCCCCTCAGCCAGAAACTTCTGTCGAGGAAACTTGGAGAGTCTTGAAGTTATAGATCCCAGCGAAGGGTTTCATGGCCAGGAATGATTCTCTAACTCCTCTTAGCTTGGAGGACATTTCTTCCTTACTGAAATCCACAAGGAACCAAGGAAAGGAGGTTGCTTAGTTCGGAAAAATAGACGTCCTCACTAAAGGTTGAAGTTACTTCTTTCCTTCAATCCTTAATATATATCGGAATAATATGTATTCCAAGAATATTCAAGAGCAGGGGGTGGGCGGGAAAGAATGGATTCGTGAGCATTAGCCCAAAACGGACTAGAGAACAAACAAAACTTTAGACGGCCGGCTGTTGCAGCAGAACATTATATCTGGCCTTCTCTAGTAGCATTCTTACCCACCCCGGAAAAAAATCTGAATGAAAGTGATCATACTCCCTCAGTCTCTCCTGTCTTGTGGGCATGCCTGCAGACTCTAGTCCTGTCACCTCCACCAGGGAGCAGATCCCCTGTCTGTGTGCCAGTGTCGGAATCTGGGGAGTTTTAAAGAAGGGTAGGTAAATCCAGAAGGCTGCAAAACTTCCTAAAGGAGAGGAGGGGAAAGGGAGAGTCTGAAGGAGACAGGTACACTTTTCTCCTCTCTAGGAGAAAAGAGAGGCTAGAGAGAAAGTGTTAAGGTTTTTTATTTTAAAAAAAAAGAAGAAAAGAAAGAAGGAAGGAAAGAAGAAAAAGAAAGTTGGAAGAGTAGGCTTGTTGGCAACGTGCCAAACCCTAAAACCGACCCACCCCCCCCTTCTGCCAAAACAATACTTTAGCAAACCTAAAATAATTGCAGGAAGCTCTTTTCCATCTTGAGAACTATTACCTGGGGGAGGGGAAAGTGGGGATCCACAAATCGCACCCTTCTAGAGTGTGTCTAGGGAACAGGGACTCAGATGTCAGCCCACGTCTCGTCCTGGGCTCCCATTTGGGAATACAAGCATATCCCTTTCCTAAGGGGGCAACCCTTTCACAGTTTTTCTTCTCAGTGTACAGAAAAATGTCCCAGCTAAACCACTGTTGTTTCTGACGTGACAGAACTTTTTTGGGCGTTTGTGTTCAAACCCACCAGCTCCTGAGTTCTGGTAGAGAAGAGCGGTCGCTCATGACTCTCCGCCTTCCTTTCTCCAGACTCCCCCTCCCCTGCAATCTGGGGAATCTTTGGGGTGATCTTACAATCCCCCCCCCCGCACCTAGGTTCTGACTGCTATAGGGCCGTAGCTGTAAAGTTGGCTGCTTTTGTGCATATTACCTCTGCCGACGACACTATTCCCACAGAAAGCGTCGCAGGAGAGATTACAATGCTTTGAGCTTTACCGCATTTCAGAGGAAGGGGGGAAAAGTTACCTAGAAGGTCTGATTTTTACAAGAAATTTGCATACATGCAAATATACCGCGCGCCCTTCTCTGGGGTTCCTAAGGAGCCCACTCGGCGGCCCACGGGGGTGCGGGGCGCCCCGGCAAAGTTGCCCCAATCCTCTCCCGACGTCCGCGGAGGGCTGCGGCGCGGGTGGGGGGATGGGGAGGAGGAAAAGTAGTTTTGTTTGCTTAAGCACATCCTGTGGCAGCCTATAGCCGCCCGGAGGACACGCTGAAAAACCGCTCCGCGCCGCGTTCCCGGGACCGCGCCGAGCGGGGCGGGGGCGGGGGCCGCGGGAGGCAGCGAGCGCGGAGCAAGCGGCGGGCGGGCGGGCGGCCGTGCAGGCTGGGGACCGGTGTCAGCGCCGCAGCCGCCCCTCCCCCACCCGGCTCCCCCCACCCCACCCCACCCCACCCCCACCCACCCCCACCCACACCACCACCCCCCCGCGGCGGCGGCGCGAGCGGGCGGCGGCCGTGCGGTGCGGTGCAGAACGCGGCGCAGGCGGGCGCGCGGGCAGCTCGCGGGCACCCGGCCGGCCGGCGCGGGAGCGGGAAAGGGTGCGCTATGCCTTTAACGCCCGCGTACAGTAGACAGTATAGTGGAGTGTAGGGAAACTCTAGGCGGGGTTAAAGTTCAGCGCGTGGAGCGGCAAGAGCGCTGGCTGCTGCAGTTGAGCCGAGTTGGAAATGTGAACGCAAGAAGCAGGCTTGATTTTTTTTTTTCCTCCCCCCTCTCCTAGCTCTCTCCTCCTCTCTCTCCCTCTCGCACCCACACTCACGCACACCTCCAGCCCGCACACAGACGTGCACGCACCCCCCGCCGCCCGGCAGTTATGTATTCTCCGCTCTGTCTCACCCAGGTAAGCAGCTGCGGGGGCGCGGGGCGGCCGTGTGCCTCGGCGGGAGCCGTGTCTGCGCGTGTTTCTGTATGTGTGTGCGCGCGCGTGTGCGGGGGGGGGGCTGCAGCTTTAAGAAAGTAACTTTGTTTCCATGCGGGTGCATTCCTACTGCTCGGCCATTTGTGTGGGCACATGGCTAATGGCGCCCTCTTATTAATGCGTTAATTAATATCGGGGCGCTGGACTGCGGAGCGCCGGGCTTTGCGGGCGCCCCGCACGTGTGTCCGCGGCTGCAGCCCCTGACACGCTGCAATCTGGACTGGGCGGCTGCGGCGCGGAGCGCGGTGCCCGCGATTCCTCCGCTCCAGGGAGGGGCGGCTGAGCCCCGCAAGCCCCGCACGCCGGCTGCAGCGGGGCGCCCTGGCTGCCCGTGTCCTCCCGCGCCGCCGCGCCCCCCGCCGATGCCCCGAACTCTTACTTTTGTTTCGTGCCAGCTTTGCGGGCCGGCCCGGGCAGCGCCCCTCGGACGCGGCGGGCGGGCGGTGCGAGCCTTCGCCCGTGGGCTGCGTAGACGCACGCCCCGCTCCGGCTCAGGACCTTGCTGTCCTCGCCTCCTGCCCGCGACCCCCAGACGAAAGTTTCAGGGTCAGGCGAGCCCACGCCGCGCAGGCCACAGAGCCGCCGAGGCCGCGGGTCGGGCCGGGCCGCTGCGGGCGGAGTGGGGATCCGGCTCGAGGGCTAGCGGCCGCCAGGGCCGGAGTCGGCTGCCCCACTGCTGCCGCCGCCGCCGCCTAGGCAAGCCCCGGGCCGCTCAGCCAGCAGGACCCGGCAACTTTCCCTGCAAACCCACTCGCAGCGTGGGGCCTGGCGCCCCTCCGCCTGCCCCTCCTGCCCGAGCCTCCCAGCCCATCCCTCCCGGTCTAGTCTGCACCAGCATCAAGGAAACACAGCTATTTTGCGGCTCCGGATCTGGTCCTGTTTGAATATATTATTTATTTTCTCTGACTAAAAGGCATAAAGTCAGAGTGATTTGCGCTAATTTTTCTCTTTAAGCACGAGTCTTTACATGACTTTAAAACATTGCACCCTGACCAGTAATCACCTACATGAAGTTATATGCTTCGAGCACAAGGTTTCTTCATGACTCCCTCAAAACCCTGCTACCACTGTGCTGGAGCTAACGGTTTACCGGGAATACTTAGGAAGGCTGGAAGTATCAGTAGCTTTTCCTCTCCACTGTAGATTCTGGATTTATTTCCCATATGACTTCCCTTCTTACTGCAGTATCTAACAGTAATAACACTGGCTATTTGATCTCAGAAGACTCTTAAATGCATCTTTTATGTGGAGATGGTCTGTTTGGGATTTAGGCCTCACATTAATAATGGATAGCAGTTGTTTTAGTTATTGTAAAAGTCCTACTACCCCCCCCCCCCCAACTTCCAAAGTTACTATTTTAGTAACTTGTGGAAGTATGGAATGAAACTTCTTCAACCACTTCTGGCAAGGTTCACAATTGCATATGGATAAGATGCAAAGTGTAAGATAATTTGAATGAATTATAGTCTGCAGTGAAAGTGCTGAGATTCTCGAAGGCTGAAATTCTAGCTGGCAAAAGTTTGCAACACATAGAACTTGTAGATAATACCAGCATGCTGCATTGGCGAGAAAGATCTTCGTGGACACAGCGTTGTCTTCTCGAGCAAGATTTGAAAAGATAAAAGTTCTGGTCTGGGGTTGTGTATTTCAGGAGCATACCTGCGAATCCATGCAGGCCTCAGGCAGAGTCAGGTATTTAACTAAGTTAGCTTCTCTTGAGTTATTATCACGTTAAGAAAGTTGTTGGGTTTTTTTCCCTTCCCCTTTCTCCCTCCTACATACTTGGCAGCTTTGATTGACGCATTCACTAGGCCTTCACACCACTAAGAGAAACGCTTATTTGGTGTAGCAGTTTGTGAAGAAAATGTACAATAAACAGGGAATAAAGGTTCATTTGTTTTATGAGAGGGTCTTTAAAAGTTGATTTACAATTTATTTAACTTTCTGGAATATTTATAATATGTTAGAGCCAGTTTCAGGAAGAAAAACTTGGGCCGTTTATTGCTCATTTAAAAAATAAAAAGATCCAGTAAGCATGGTGATAAATGTGCTCTGACTGAAGGAGTAAGCTCAGCTTGCTTGTATGCACTTTGGAGGGGCTTTACCTTGAGAATGCCAGGCCTCTTCTTTTGATTGAGGATGGGCATATCACAACCAACTCCTGTACCTGCCTAAATACTGACAGTTCAGCAGAAATTTATGAGTAAACCTTTCCCCAAAAAAGTAGTTTCTGACACTACCACTATTCTGTGGCTCCTAAACTTGGCCTGTTTTCAAACAGATCCACATTTTAGATGCTGGTTCACAGTAATGCGGCTTTGAAGCAGGTCCACAGGTTTATTTTTACTGGTTGTCTGTAACATTCTCACCAACTATGTAAAACATTACTTTTTTCTCTTCAATATTTTTGAAATATTACACAGTTTGGTGTTTTGTTCATGGTCTATAAGGACATAGTCCTCACCCCCCCCCGAATTATTTATGCTTTCCTTAGACATTTCCTGTAATTCTTTTTTTCTTTTTTTAAAAGTTTGGATGTTTAGGGAGCTATTTCTGTCAATAAGTTGACTAAGTATAATTGTCATGTGAGTAAAGTTATATAAAAGACTGTGTACTTTTATTTGCATCCTAGAAATCTTTGGAGAATAATATATTGTAAATGCCTCTGATGCAAAACTGGGGACATAGACTGTCCATGATGACTAGTTGACCTTATTCTCAGATTTGTTTGTTTTTTTTTAATGAAGAGATACTATGGGCATTTAGTTGGCAGGTGAACGCAATGCTTCTGAGCATGAACTGATGCAGTTTGCAGTTTTTAAGAAGTATTTTGGGAGTATCTTTGGGCTAATAGCCACAAATGCTTATTTAATGTGTTTATTATCATTAATAATATTTTATGTGCTAAGGTAAAGCCTTAGCACATCTATGTTATATTCGGAGCTACTTCCATTATAAAATGGAGCTGAGTCTTCAAAATGAAAGCCCCCTTTTGGAGAAGGCTCACTGTGTAGTTTAAGATCGACTTCAGGGATTCTTTCCATAATGCCACAGAGTCTTGGTCTCGAGTATATCCTGTATACATCTGGATGTCAGTCAATATGAAATACATAAAGTTTATGTGTTTCAGAACATTTCAAGGATGAGCTCAGAATTTAGTAATGTTTAAAGCTTTGTGGTTTGGCATGCACCTTAGCGGATAAACTGTGACTTCTCTTCCAAAGAAATAAAGATTCTAAAACATCACACAGTTTAAAAATGCTAATGGTTTTTGGTAAAGAATAATATATTTCTTGTATTTTGTTCTTTTTTTCCCAACTTGAAGAATGCACACATGTTAACCAAAGCTCACCACTTCTTTTTTCGATCCTTATTTTGAAAAAGACCTAGTTTCAAAAATGAACTTGTGCTATGGAGCCTAAAATTTGTGCAGAAAGAGGGAAAATGCCAATTACTATAACAATTAAATATTCATTACATTATTGTACGCTTACTTTAAAGAACCCTGGTATATGTAATGTTTAGATTCTTGGTTAAAATTTGTAAAAAAAAAAAAATAACACACTTAACTATTAAAATATATTACCTTCAGTTTACATTTGAATGTTTAAAATTTTAATATTTTTTTAGTAGTAATACTGCCCTTGGTGTTACAGTTTCTTGTATCTCAATGATGTATATATGCAGGTTTCTCTAACAAACATAAAAGAATATATTTTGTATTTGTCCACCTTAACTCTTCCTAAGAAGTCACCAAATGCTCCTCTAGTTTCCTTATCTTCATTTATTTGAAAGTAAATAATTTATCTGAGGGGCATTTGTGGCAGAAAGCCGTTACATAAAATTGGTGTGGTCTGGTTAGTCAAGAGTTGGTGTTCTCTCTGAGCATTTGTGAGCGTTACTGTTTAACTTTTTTTTTTTTTTAATTTTTATACTTGAATTTTCTAACCAGCAGCAACATAAGAGTCACATATTTTTAAAGAACACCAGGTAGCAAAATTCAAATGCTTTAAATTCAGTTTTCTCTTCAAATTATCTGACTTTTAAAGAGCTCTGTAAAGGTTTTCCTTGTGTCTCCTGTTTGCTGATGGGAAAAGGCTGGAATATTATTTTTAAAAATGAGGTGATGTGTTTTGTGGGGCTGATTGCTTCTGAGGGCGCGTTCTACAGTCCTATCAGCACACTAAATGTGTTCAGTAGCAAGAATCCTGTCACGCTGAGGTACCCTGTTTACTCTCGGGCATGGAGCTTTGCTTTGTTTGGTGTGCCCCCCCCTTTTGTTCTCTTCCCATGGTTCAGTAATGATTTCTTGGCCATAGATCTTTTATTTTAGCCAGACGAATACAAAATCTTCCCTTCTTTTCTATAGAGACCTGACACTATTTTTTCTAATTTTTTTTTGGTAAATTATCATAACTATAATATTCAGTAACATAATTAAGATATTACTAAAATACATGAGAGGCAGATCAGAGTCTACGTGGACTCTTCAGAGGGAAAGCCTTTGTTTTCATTGACGGTAGAGATGGGTCTTACTCCTAGACTGCTATAAACATTGACTGGCACCTGAGTGTTTCAGATTTGCCAATCTGGCGGCCAGGCCCTGGCTGTACTACAAATGGTGAGGTCAAGGCTGGGACAAAATTAGATATGGCCTCCTTGAAATAGGGTTAAAAGTATATATTTCTATAAAGGCTTAGATACCCTGTGCTTGCCCTGTAAAGGATTTGGGAAGTAGGCCACACAGTTGAACGTACCAAAATGTTTAAAAATGCTTAGCAACTTTCTCCTCTCAGATCATAAGCAGTGGTACCAAGAGCAGATTCCCCTTCCCCTGCTTGCCCTTAGGGATTTTAAGTATGGTTTGAAAGGTAATATAATACTGCGACCACATTTCATCTGAAATGAGGTGTTTCTTTAGAGCAAGTCCCAGAGGCAAGTTGTCTCATTTTGTCTTGGTCATATTCGTATTTTGGTTTTTATTCTTTTTCCTAGGATGAGTTTCATCCTTTCATTGAAGCACTTCTGCCCCATGTCCGCGCCTTCGCCTACACATGGTTCAACCTGCAGGCCCGAAAGCGGAAATACTTCAAAAAACATGAGAAGCGCATGTCGAAAGAAGAGGAGAGGGCCGTGAAGGATGAACTGCTAAGTGAGAAGCCTGAGGTCAAGCAGAAGTGGGCTTCCCGACTTCTGGCCAAGTTACGGAAAGATATCCGACCCGAGTACCGAGAGGATTTTGTTCTTACAGTGACAGGGAAAAAACCTCCATGCTGTGTCCTTTCCAACCCAGACCAGAAAGGCAAGATGCGGAGAATTGACTGCCTCCGCCAGGCAGATAAAGTATGGAGGTTGGACCTCGTCATGGTGATCTTGTTCAAAGGTATTCCGCTGGAAAGTACTGATGGCGAACGCCTTGTAAAGTCTCCACAGTGCTCTAATCCAGGGCTCTGTGTCCAGCCCCATCACATAGGGGTTTCTGTAAAGGAACTCGATTTATATTTGGCATACTTTGTACATGCAGCAGGTAAGTGTAACGGAAAGAACCCCTTCTGCTTTCTTGTGTGTGTCTCTTCTGATGGCCTCTGTGAATGCTCAACCATTCCTGACCTCCCCATATCGTAAACCTAGGGCATCTGGCCAGTGAGGTTTCATAGGTAAACCAGAGTCAAAACAGCTTGAACAACCTGCTGCCCCTGTCTGAGGTGCCACCCTCATTCAGGTATAAAAGCAAAGCTCTCAGAATTCCCACTCAGGTTGCATATGGTAAGTAATGCTGTCAGAGGTCTTGAGAACTCAATGGATGAAAAGTTGTGGTCACATCTTTTTTTTTCCAAGTCATGATAAGAGGCTCATGATGACCCTTATAATAAAGAGTAGGTTTTTAAACTGTGATCTTTTAAAAAATGCATTTAGTTTGTTGTTAGCTGCTTTTCTATTGGGACTGTTTTTAACCTTCTGAGGCCTTTTGCAACCTCTGCCAAGTAAGAAGTTGGAGGTAAGGTTACTATCAAAATGCTGGTCACTTATGAAAGAAAGATAATCACATTATTATACAAGCTTAGCAGCTTCGTATGTGGGAACTCTCAGTGTTCTATCAAATGGCTGAGGGAAACCAATCAACTAAATTCTAAGCAAGTGACAGAGGGGTTAATACTAAATGTGACCAGCTGGCATAGCCTGTCTGACTGCATTGAGAAATCGCTATTGGTAATTGATCCATCGACCTATGTTGATTTGTATGAGATTCACTATTGATTTGGAGACATGTCTTTTCCGGAGCGTGCTTCAGAATTTGGAAGAGCATTCAGTAATCAACTGTTGAGAGCTGGGTGAAATAATGCAGTTTTACTTTGTTCTTTTCGTCTTGTTTTAGACAAAGGCTCATTGTGCTATGTAAAAGCTCAGGTCTTGTGTAACTTGTTGACTTTTTATATTACATATCAGTCTTGCTAGATTGCCTTCATGGCAGTTGGCTCAAGCCAGATGGAAGAAAGAAAGTAGTGGAATCCAACCAGTGATTTGTTTAGGAGCGCTCTTTGTCTCTCTGTCCCTGTTTCTCTCTCTTTATCGTGAATACACATACATACACAGATACACACTTTTTCCCCCCCACAATGAAGAGAAAAAGATACTGCCTGCACAGTCAGCACTATTTTACAAACGATTCTAAAAAAATAAAATAAAATAAAATAACTTTCAAGGAAATTGGCTAACATTCCACTCTCTGTTTTTTCAATATATGATTTATAAAGAGAACTTTTGTTACCCATCTGTCCTTACTTAAGAAACTGGAGACACTGACTTTGCAAGCATGTCACAGCATCATTTGTTTTGTGTTGGCAGGGGCTAGATGTGTATTTCAGAGGATGTGCTCAGAAAACGTTTCAAATATTTGGGCTTTTGAAAACGTATACTTGATCATAAGGTATGCCTGTTGCTTTACCCGGTTCTAGGCAGCAGAAGTTCTAAACAGGAACAAGTGGCCTTTCCTTAACCCTCCTGCTCATTTTTCTTGTCTATAGTGAAAGCAAATTAAAGGTTTTTCCTCCTCCTCCTCCTCCTCCTCCTCCTCCTCCTCCTCCTCCTCCTC